>RJWM01003388.1:0-113607 GCA_004363535.1 Dasyprocta punctata
TGATGATCCTGATGTAATCTTGATGAATAATTGTAGTTCCTGCCAAGCAGTGGCACAAATAGAAATATTACCTGCTTGACACAATTACCACCACAGCAGGTTAAGACTGATTTTTCGGTCTGTGCCCCACTTTTTTCTCTAGAGAAAAGATTGTGAATGCTGTTTAACTCTTAAAATGTTCTGCTTGTTGCTCCACTTGCTACTAGTTTGTCTGTGTGTCTCAACCGAGAACTAGAATTTTAGAAATGAAAGCACTGAGGAAAGAAAAGCATAATGGTTTGCTCTTCTTTGCTGTATAACTTGATTTTTAAAATCATACATGCAGAAGCAGGCACTGTTGACTTAGTAAATCCCCAAACTGACTCTAGTACTCCTATTTTCATTAATCATCCTATCTATCCCTAGCACAGTCAGCCATTGCCATTAAGAATGATAATAGGAAGCCGGGCGTGGTGGCGCACGCCTTTAATCCCAGCACTCGGGAGGCTGCGGTAGGAGGAGCGTTGTGAGTTCGAGGCCGGCCTGGGCTCCGACGCGAGCGCAATGCCGGCCTGAGCTACACAGTGCGACCCTGCCTCAAACAACCAGGGCTGGGAGTTTGGCTCAGTGGCTTAAGCACCTGCCCTGGCAGGCGCGCGGTTGTGAGTTCAAACCCCAGTACCGCCAAAAAAAAAAAAAAAAAAAAAAAAAAAAAAAAAAAAAAAAAAAAAAAAAAAAAAAAAAAAAAAAAAAAAAAAAAAAAAGAATGATAATAGGAGCTGTTGTTACCTGCTCAGTCGGTTATCTCACTTTATACCAACCCCAAACTTCATAGGTAAGTACTATGCTTCCCTCTCTTGATAGACTATGACTCTTGATCTCCTGAGCAGTAGCTGAAAAAAGAAACTGGTGTGCTGCCTTGTTTGTACAAGACTAAAGTTTATAACTGATTCTGAAAAGGCAGCTGGCATTTACGATTATGAAAAAGTGGAAACAAACAGTGTAAATAATGGTTCCTGTAAGAGAGGTTTCTAAAAGTTTTCTATGGTTTAATTCATTTAGGTCTCAAAATAACTGTTGAGATTTGTAATTCTGGCAGGTATGAAGAGGCATTCACCAAACCTGGCTCCTTTTTACCTGACTGCATCGCACACCTATCTGGGGTTGTTTGTGGCTTTGTGACAGAATTTAGACCAAAGTGGTGTGTACAGATGTGGCATTTTCTATTTCTAATCTAGGCCTATCTGCAGCTTCTGTACCCAGTGCATATTCCTCCTCATCTTGTTTATTTCCATTTCTCCACCTGGATGGAATCCTAATGGCATCCTTCCCCACTTAATACAGACACACAAACACACACACACACACACACACACACACACACATCCTCAGGGTGTCTTTGTAAAGAAGATGGAGCCACATGATAGAGATCACCTGGAGGAGAATTATCCAACTCGAGACATATATAGGGTGGCAAAGGGAATATAGAACAAAAATTCTTCAAGGTGTCACTTTATCCTTATTCTGATATTTATAATTCTTAAAGGGGATGCTAACCTAAAAAAAAAAATTAAGACTAGATTTCTAAATTGCTGCAACAAAACTAACAAAGACAGGGTTGCAACTCATGCGTGGAAGACCAGAGAGTACTTAAACTGGATGTAAAATTTCTAACATCTTGGTCTGGTCTAGGGAAGAGTATTAGATACCAAATTCTCTACATCATAATGTTACTCCCTCGTGTGTCTTCCTGATCAAGCCTACTTCTCATTCTCTGCAGTTTATTTATTTTTCCACTGCAGTATTTCCCATTCTGTATTACAAAGGTCCCTTGGTGACTTGGGAACTGCTTTTATGCATATTTTTTTTATCCCTTATATTGTCTAGTGTGGTGTTTGCTCAAAATAAGCTGTTCGATAAACATCTCCTAAATCAATGAATATCTTAATGGTCTCTAATGTGAAATGGGATTTACTTCACCACTTGAGTCCTTCACCATATATAGAGTATAAATAGCTGTAATATTTTAGGAATCTACTTTGGTAAGCTAAATATTAGTCATTGCTTCCCAAATAGCTAATTCTAAAGCAAGAGGCTCAATTTGAGTCTTTAGAGCATGCTGATTATTTGTGACATGAAAAATAAACTTAATTTTGACCATTTCATTTTCAAATCAGTAGAGTAAAAGGGAGGTTGACATGCCAATATCTGAAAGTAAAAGTTAATGTACAAAGATAAACTAATTATTTTTTTTCAAATGAGAGCATGCAGAAACAGGTAAAATCTGAGCCACAGCTCTCTAGTTAATTGTGCTGAGCTGATGAGTTTCCTGGTCTACTAATGCACTTTATGCATGTCACCATTAGAGGAGCCTTGGTGACAGACTTCTCTGCAAAACATTTGTAATTTCTTGTCAGTCTATAATCATTTAATATAAAAAAAGTTTTAAAAAGAAGTGCAAAGTTATTTAATGGTAGAAAATACAAGAAATGTGTATCTCTTTTAATTTTTAATACTGGAGGTTTATAAAAGGACATCTGAGACGTTTTATTCACTGGGGTTCAATGTCAAAACTGCCAGTAATGTACAGTGGCAGAAATGATAAGAAAAATATGTTTTGTGTACGTACTTTTTGATTTCACTACTGCTATATTACCTATGTAAGAAAAATTCACATCTTTAGATTTTATGCAAGCTATGCTAATTTCATAGCCTTCAAACTCTTTCCATATTGCTTTGACTGTCCTGATTGCAGAGCTTACTGCTTTATGTTTGAAATATGCCATCACAGAATAAGGCACTAAAGATTTCCACCATCTCAGTGCTAATGATATAATTTTACGTTCTGTATACAATTCACTAAAACTATACTGTACAAGGAGTTTAAATTAATCTAGTTAAATCTGTCTCACACACACATGAGCACTTGCAAACATATGCAAACTCACATGCACAGAAATGCAAATATCTCCTGAATGTAGATGTTTTCGGTAAGAACAAGTTTCTTCTACTTATTTCTACAGTTCTCAACTAAGTTAATTCTGCTTAGTTCCACTTCTTTGGTATTTTGCAGGCCATATTCTCTTACAAACCTTAGTGCCATTTTACTGTAACGAATAGGTAGCTCTTTCATAAGGAGGACTTAGAGGCAAAAGACACTTGAAAAATACCAAAGTTAAACTGGCTCTCATTTTAGAATACTTAATGAAGATAATCTATGTTATGTGGTTTTGTTGTAGAATCTGGACTCAAAACTAGTATTCTGGTTTTCAAAATTGCATAAATTTCACTGATTTTGCCTCATAAAAGAGATCATAGAAAATTCCACATCATAAAAATGAAAAATTCTATTCAGGTAAAATTTTCACCTGGATTCCACATAAAAGGGTGATCATGAACAGATTCCTGAGACATATATTAACATCTGTGTATATCATGCCCCACTTTTCCTTCACTGTGACTAACTGGGATTTAGAAAAATTAAAATAAAATGGAGCAAATAAAATAAAATAAATAAAATACAGCACCTGGGGAATACTTTGTCTATGTATGACATAAATAGGAAGAAACAGATTTGAGAATTATGTCCAAAATTTATTTCCATGGATGCACTCTTCTGCTTTGCTGTGAATAATTGCACTACCTGAAAGAAACTCTGTTGAAATATTACACCAGAAAACTGCAACTGGTATGTGTCAGCAATTTGTTATTGGAGAGATACCCCGGCAGTTTCATGCTTCGAAAATCCTTGCCACATTATTGAATTACTTAATGAGTCTTTTTAAAAAAAAATCGTTCTCTGTGGATATCATTTTATAAACTGCAGTTAGTCTGTAAGAATCTCCTCTTGTTTTGTGACAACCCTCCTTTTCTATTCTCATTGTCAGTATCATTATCTTCTATCAGACAAATTTACTGTTAATAATTTCATTTTTATTCCATAATGCACCTTTAACCCTTATAAAACATTTAAAAATTTGAGGTGCACCTGTAACAAGTTTTCAATTATCTTTTATTTTGTTTTTCATAGTATTTTTTACTTTTTGTTTTAAAAAGAAGAATAAAGATGTTGATATAGAACTTCAAAACAAGGGAACAGGAGTTTAACAATGGATAATGCATTGCATATTTCCATCTTCAAAATAGTTGCTCAGATCACAAGATATAGACATGAAAAATTGATTAAGCAATGTAAACAAAAACTGTTCTTTTCAACTAA
Organism: Dasyprocta punctata; assembly: GCA_004363535.1. Taxonomy (NCBI): domain Eukaryota; kingdom Metazoa; phylum Chordata; class Mammalia; order Rodentia; family Dasyproctidae; genus Dasyprocta; species Dasyprocta punctata. Next base: position 4,199 of record RJWM01003388.1, read on the forward strand.
ATAATAGAGATTAGGAGTATAATTATCTATCATATATATATGATATATATATATCATATATATATATATCATATATATATATCTTTTCCTTTCTTTCATTTCTCCTTTCCCTCATCCCAGTTGCTCTTTCCTTTTAAGCAATTTCTTCCTCTTTTACTTTCACAATATCTATTGTACATTTTGGATCTTATTTATTCTTTCAGTTTTTTACACTAGGGAGATAAGATGTTTACACATGTGAGTCTGATTTATTTCACTTGTGAATATGGTCTCAAGTTTACCTATAAAAGTCTCAAATTTATCATTCTTTGTAGCTAACTAGCACTCCACTGTATAAAAATGCCACATAATTTTTACTCATTCCTCAGTTGATGGGCACTCAAGCTGTTTCCAAGACTTAGCTATTACAAATTGCGCTGCTATAAACATGGGTGCACATATAATGCTGTGGTATGATGTCTCCAGTCCTTCCAGGAAAATACCCAGAAGGGGAATAACTGGGTCAAGTGGGGCATCCAAACCTAGTTTTCTGAGGAATCTCCACACTGATTTCCACAGTGGTTGAACCAGTCTACACTCCCACCAGCATGGGAAAATATTCCTTTCCCCCCCAACAACCTCACAGCATTTGCTATTGGTTGATTTCTTGATGATAGACCTTCTATCTGAAGTGAGATGGAATCTCACTACTTTTTTAATTTATATCTAACAACCAGTGATATTTAGCCATTTTTCACATATTTATTTGCCATTTGTATTTCTTTATCTGAGAAGTGCATATTCATCTCAGATGCCCATTTTTGGATTGAGTCTTTGAACTTCATGGCCAGAATTTTTTCAGTTCTTCATATGCTCTACTCTTTTGTCTGAGGGGCAATCAGCTATTTTTTTTCCATTCTCTGGGTTGTCTTTTCAATCAGTTGGTGATTTCTTTTGATGTGCAATAATGTTTTAACAAGATGAGATCCCAGTTGTTGACTCTTTGTAGTACTTCCCACTCAGTTTGTGTTTTGTACATGAACTTTTGCCTTCCCCTATATCTTCAAAATGTTTACTTACTTTGTCTTCCTGTAGATTTAGTGTTTCTACTTTAATATTTAAATATTTGATCTATTTTGACTTTAGTACACGATACTAGGCAAGTGTCTAGTTTTAATCTATGGAGTGTGGAAAACCAGTATTTATAGCACTATTTATTAAAGAACCTATTTTTCTTCCAATGAACATGTTTTGTTTTAGGTCAGCCTGTCTTCTTTCCCTTATGTAGAAGACCAATATTTGACTTCAACTTTTTGCTCTTGCAAGATTAATTCAGAAAAAAAAAAATCTTTTTAAATGTGTCAAATGAAGAAAGAGGACCTTAGTGGCTGATTTCTCTTTTAGATATAAAGTCTCGCACCCAGATTTTACAGAGGTAGTTTCTAAGAAAAAAAGTTAGAGAGCATACATAAAAACCTGGTATGTAGCTGGTTTTTAGTCTCTGGTATTAGAGATAAATCCCAGGTCCTCATGCATGCTAGACAAGCACTTGATTACTGGGCTAACCCACCAATTTTTCCATTTGAAGTTTTTCAAAGTGAATTAACTTGACACTCTCCCAAGTAATGAATAGAGTCATGGGTGATTTTTCATTTATTCCTGGATCTATAGCAATCCCAAATATATATTAGATGCTGGAAGCAGCAATAAAAACTCAGAACGGTTTAACACAAAGAAATATAAAGGCCATCACTGTTGGAAGATATCTAATTCTGTGAGAATTTTTTAATGATTTTTTCCCAATGGAGAAACCAACACTTTATTGAAGAACATTGTTATAGGGGAATACGAGTCTAATGCTGGTGAATTAATCCTTTTTTTAATTTTTGTGCAATACTAGGGATTGCACCAAGGGTCTCTTGCATGCTAGGCAAGCACTGTACCATTTAGGTATATATGCAGGCTCTGACCAATTAGTATTTCCAGTATTGAACGTTGCCTACTATGTAGCTGAAAGTAGTATACAAAGTGTGTGTAGTGAACACGAAAATTAGTTGGATGGTTGCATACCTATCCTCTTAAATCATTAAGAAACTTCATGAATATGTAAGAAATATGTACATTTCCTATAAACCACACATAAGACATTATGATGATTTTTGCTTTAAATGGCAAGTAGTGCTTGTTTAAAAATGAAGACACATGTCTATTCTTATACAAAAGAAATTTTAAAAATATTTAGTAAAATATTGCATTTCATTAGATATTTATCTTTTCTGGTCCTCTTCAATTATTTCTGAAAAACCAGGGTCTCATCAGCATTTATTTACATCCAGCCACCAACATGCTTTGGCATCAAATAGTGGGAAGGTCCCTTAGCTTTGTTTGCCTGAGAGATGATTTATTTTACTATGACTTATGAAAAATGTTTGCTATATATAAATCACTCAGCTGTTTTCCTCCATTTTCAGTACTTTAGCAATATTATTCAATTGTATTCCAACGTTCATTTTTCCTGAAGAGTGATCAGCACTCATATTGGAGTTTCTCTTACATAATGTGAGTGATTTTAATATTGACTCTTTGTCTTTAATTTTCAGCAATAGGATTGATTAATTTTTTTCTTATGTGGTATTTATTGAAATTCTTGATATATAGATTTAAACTTTTGAATGGGAAGCACTGGAGAGCCATTGTCTCTTCAAATATTTTTCTGGGTGTAATCCTTTTTTGTCATTTCACTATGCAACTTTACGTTTATGTAATACATTTGGTAGCATTCCACAGAATTTGAATGCTTTGTTAACTTTTTTCCCTTTCTCTCCCTCTCTTTTGCTTTCCATTTCAGTTTGGATGCTTGAAAGTGGGCTTGGCTTACCATTTAAGCTATACTGGAATTTTGGAAAATTGGCTAAATTCCGCAGATGAGTCAGTTTATTTCCAAAGTGTGAGAAATTCCTTCTGGCATCACAATAATTCCACCAATACTTTGGATAAGTCCTGTGTTTGTTTGTTTGTTTGTTTTCTCTCTAGTACCACCTGCTGTGGTAAACATGAGCCTGACCTGTTTTGACTCTTTTAAACAATCCTGAGCCTTGGAAATCTGCTAATGTTGTTTTATATGCTCTTAGGTTAATATTGACACCAAAGGGGATACTTCTATGCTAGTACCTTATATGGAAACTTAAGGTATTTTAAAGTAGTTCTCTCAGATTTCCTTCACTGTTTCTGTTTTTAGTGTACTGAATTATCTCAGCAAACACTGGAGATCTGACAATGTCGAAGATACCTCTGTTTCCAGTCAGGCATGTCACCCCACACATGGTCACTCAGTTTGTTAAGTTTTACATTTTTTTTCCTTAAACTTTTTCATCCTTCCTTATTTCAGTCAGTGATAAGAACAGTCTGGAAACTCTTTTAAAGACTTCCCCCATTTTTTATAGTTAGTTCTTTTAGATATATCTGGGCTTTGTTTTCTTTGATGGACTTACAACTATGCTTACATAAACTGTCGGACTATTTTTAATTGCAATGATGGGAAAAATGAACTTGTGAACTATCCACAACTGAACTAGAAACACCTATAATGATTTTTTAGGTATTTATGAAAACCTCTATTACCTTAATATAACCACCTTAATATAGCAATATTAAAAAACAGGTAATCAATTAATGTATTCTGAGTGAATATGGATAAAATATGGAAAAAGAAGAAAACTTATTTTCATTTGCAGTAGGACACAGCAGAACTCAAAGTAAGAGATAGACTTAAGCAGGGGAAATATGGAACAATGTAAAAAAATACTATGTAAGAAACACATAGTATTGTATACATAGCTACCTAAAACTTAACCAGGCTTACTTGAGTATCAAATTCCATGTTATTGCAAGAGCTTAAGTAAACATTTTAGGGAACAAATAAAAGTATGTAAACTGAGTGCTTCCCACTAGATGATTGTTTATATCTTTATAACTAATATATACATATATATATATATATATCTATATACACACACACATATATATATAACATCATAAGATATCTAGGGCAAAAACAATACTTTTAAATTGTTCAACTAATAGCTGCTTAATTTCTAGGGAATTTAATAGTCTTTCAAATGACTTTGTCTCTTTTGTATAAGTACTTAGTCTTTCTAATCTCTTAACTGCCTTATGTTCTCTATAATATTTGGGTAAGTGTAGTCAAGAAGGTCCTCATAATTTCTCTCTGTCTTTCTCCCATTCTCATACAAGGTAGCTGCATCTCACCTGTAGACTTATAACTGGTTTCATCTACCATTTCTGGGCTTTTGTGGAACAAACTAGAGACTGCTGTCTTTCATTAACCTTAGGGAATGAAAGTTCATGGAGTAATGCCTTTTCAACTAAGCCCCCACTTTGTTCTCATCTATCAGATTAGTTCAAATTTCCTCTACAGCACATAAATACCTTGGAAGATGAGAACCAAAATACTCATCTTGAGGTTCATCTGTTCCATTTACCATTTAGGAATTTATGTTTGATGTGACTTTGGGCAGGAATTGATTTTTAGTCTGCAACTTTCACCATTTCCGATCCTTTTCCAGTATTTGGTTTCTGCCAACCAAGGAGAAAGTAATACATTTGTGATGTCCTCAAACTACGTGTTTGATTTCTTCCTACTCTAAATTGGTGGAAAAAAATGGTATGCTGTCATTTGGAAAATCACTTTACTATAACAGTAACCTCAAAGTACATGATCAGGCTACTATATCCAAGTTATAGAAAAGAAAGACTCACAGACAGGATAAAAATGAGCTAACTATCTGATTTATATAAGGTAGAACATGAAGTGTGAAGTATGGGTTAAGACACTGTAATGGTTGATACATTGTGTTAACTTGAGAAGTCTAGAAGCTTAACTAAGTAACTCAGCAGTTCTGCAACCTGGGTGTAGTGGACACGCCTTTACCCCTCTCTGATGTTCATTGTGCCAACTTGAGATGTTTACAATTTTAAGTAAGTTATTCAGCAGGGGGCCAGGATCCTCACTTTGTAAAGATCCTGAGCCTGTGCAAGATGAGGACACAGTGTGAGTGTTGCATTCACCTTGTGTCGGGTAACCTGTTTACAGTATAAAGGAGAAAAAGAGGATTGTTTCCCCCCATTTTTGCTCTTAATGCTTCTGCTGTCTGCTGTCACCTTCAACTGTTGCCCTTGTGCCATGTTACCCTGCCTCAGAGGCAGCTTATTATGGACTGAAACCTCCACAAACTGTGGGTTAAATAAACCTTTCCTTCCTTAATTTTGGTGTTCAGTATTTTATCTCAAAAATAAGAGAAAACCAACCAAGACAGGCATGGGTAAGTTAATGCCATGGACTAAATTCTTCATGGATCATCCATGAAAATGAATAAATGTTACTTTATGCAATGTTCATATTACTGATCCTATAAAAACAATTGCCATCTAGATTCTGATATTCTGAAAAATTATACTGGAAAAATTGCCTCCAAATCTGATGAAGAAATAATAACTTTTCATGATAAGGAGAATCTAAATGTACTTATGACCACCAAGCCACATGTGCAGAAAATATTCAAGAGAATCTAGGACAGAGAGTTAACAAAAGAAAAAAATGAGGAAATCAGTACTGGAAATATAATGACAATATTCAATAAATACCTTTCAATAACTCCCAGTGTAAATGGTCTTCATTTCCAATCAGTAGACACAGTTGAAAAATAGTATCACAAAATAAAATTCTACTGTGTGTTGCCTGAAACACACCTCATCCACAAAGATACAAACAAACAAAAATTTAACAATTGGAAAACAATGCTCCATGCCTCCAATGACTGAAAGCAAGCAGGAGTAGCTATTCTAATATCTGACAAGATGAACTTCAAGTTAAAACATGTCAGACGATACAAAGATAAGCATTACATATTAATTAATGAACAATACACCAAGAAGACATAAAAATTATAAATATATATGCACCACATATCAGCATATCCAATTACATTTTTTAAAAAACTGCTCTACCTAAAAGATAGATGCCAATACAATTGTAGATACAAATACAGTCAGCATTCCTCACATACAAATAGGTTAACCAGACAAAAAAAATCAATAAAGAAATATTATAGTTGAAGCAAACCACCAAACAAATGTATTTAACATATGCCTGCAGAGTATTTCATCCAACAGCAGAATACCTTTACTTTTTTTCAGCAGTCTTTGGAATGTTCTGCAAATTATATCATATTTTAAGCCACAGACCGTGTTTAAATAAATAAAAAAGAATTGAAATAATCTCTTGCTTCCAACTCAATAATAATGGTAAGAAACTAGAAATCAACAGCAAAAGTAAGCATAGAAAGCAGTACAAATGGAATGCAAAAAAAGAAGCTTTTGAATGATCAATAAGAAATAGAAGAAACAGGGAGGAAATTTAAAATATCCTAGAAAATGGCAATACAACACATCAGAACTGTGAGATACAATGGAAATAGTTCCATGACGAACATAAATTATAGAAATAGAACATTATCAAATAAATAATCTGATGATGCATTTTAAGGTCCTTGGAAAACAAAAGCAATGACATTTCAAAATTTACAAAGAGAAGAAATCAGAAAGTACTACAGGAGAACTCAATTAAATTGAGACTTAACCTAACCTTAAAAATGTGAATTATCAATGTTAGCTTTTTGAGAGGATAAACAAGATTGCTAAACCGTTAACCAAACTTAGAAAAAAGTGAAAAGGCCCATATCAATGCAATTGGAAATGAGAAAGATGAAAGTAAAGAAGACCCCATTGAAATTCAGAGGATTATAACAAACTATTCAAATAATGTATATACCAGCCCCTGCCCAGTGACTCCAAGTACTCAGGCAACATTTGCGCACTTAGTGGTGCACTCGAAAGGCCTGCACAGCGATCTCTACCTAGCGGTGCAGGCTAGGCACCTCGCTCAGAACCTGGTACGGTCCTGCCCATCATCCCCAAACATCTAGGACCCTTGAGAAGTGGCTTGGGTCCTGGTTGGGCCACACACAGTGACTCCAAGTGCCCAGCCAACATCCATGCACTGAGTTGCACACAGTGAAGGCCTGCAAAATGAAATCAACCTAGTGGTGCAGTTTTGGCGGTGCAGCTTTGGCACCTCACTCTGAACCTGGTAAGGCCCCACCCAGCATCCCCAAACATCTGGGAACATTTGGGAAGTGGCTCGGGGTCCTGAATGAGCCCACACAGTGACCCCAAGAGGCAGGGGAACCTCCTATGCTGAGTGGCAGGAGCTCAAGGCCTGCACTGTGAACTCCAGCTAGCCGTGTAACCTCAGCAGCTTGATCAGAACCTGGTAGGGCCTCACCCAGTGAACCCAAGCCACCAGAGAGCTTTGGTGTGATGTGTGGTATGAGCTAAAGGCCTGCACAGGGTACTCCATGTAGCTGTTCATTCTTGGTATGCCACTCAGAACCTGGTAGAGTCCCACCCAGCAAACTAAAGCAGCTGAGGAACTTCAGAGTGCCACGTGGGGTGTGCTAAAGTTCCACCCAGCATACTCCTCCCATTTGCGGGGTCTTCAAGTGCCACTAGGGACCTGGGGAATACAGGAAAATGACAAAATGAAAGAGCAAAATGCAATCTCAAACCACCAGTCCATCCCAGCCAAGTCTAGGAGACATAAACATGGAAGAAAGTGTGAGACATACACCTGAAACTTCTGAAATGATACAACTGAAGTAAAGAAACAACTCCATGAAGTTGTAAAGGAGCTCAGATCAGAAATAATCTCACAGATAAAAGAAGAAATGATAAATGTAATAAAAGAAATGCTGAACACATCTAAATAAGACATAGCTAAAAACATTGAGGAGCATTGCAAAAAAAGATGGAAACCTTGAATGAACAACTGAACAATAGAAGGCATGAAACAGATTCAAACAGATATCCAAGAATTCAAAAATTCCATCAAAAGCTGGCAAAACCACCTCCATGAATGTAAGGATAGACTTTCAGACCACAAAGACAAAATTGCAGTGAGTGTACAGGAAAGGATAGATCTTTTAAAAATAATGAGGGATCATAAACAGTTGCAAGATGATGCAAAGAAGAACAATATATGATTGATAGGTGTAAACAAAAAGAAGTTGACAACACAAATGTTATCAAAAGATTATTTACAGAAATAATAGATGAGGGCCAGAGATTTAGCTCAGTGGCTTAAGCACCTGTCTGGCAGGTAGGTGCAAGGTTGTGAGTTCCATCCCTGGTACAAAAAAAAAAATCAGAAATAATAGATGAAAATTTCCCAAACATGGGAAAGGAAACTGACATTCAGATAAATGAAGCATATAGAACAGAACTACAATTAGCCATTACCAAAATAAATCTACACCCAGACATATAATAATCAACATCCCACAAATTCAGCATAAGAACAAAGTATTAAAAGCTGTTAGAGAAAAAAGACAGATCACCTATAAAGGAAAGCCCATCAGAATCACAGCAGACTTCTCCACACAAACAATGAAGTCAAGAAGAGCATGAAGTGAAGTATTTCAACTCCGAAAGGAAAATGACTTCCAACCCAGATTGATGTACTCTGCAAAACTGTCCTTCAAAATTGATGGAGAAATAAGATACCTTCACGACAAAGAACAGCTGAAGAACTTCATGACCACCAAACCAACTCTGCAAAGAATACTGAAAGATATTCTAGATAGACATAAAAATAACTACACCTCCAAGAACACCAACAGAAAAATGCCACTAAGCAGGGCAAACAATTAAACAGATGGGAAAGGTAAAGAATCAACAGCAGAAAGATAACATGACATAAATAAGTCAATATATATCAGTTATAACCATTAATGTAAATGGTCTCAATTTACCAATTAAAAGAAACAGACTGGCAGAATGGATCAACAAACAATATCCAACCATATGCTGTATACAAGAAACACATCTAACCCAAAAGGAAATTCATAGACTGAAAGTCAAAGGATGGAAAACAATACTTCATGCAAAATGAACCCCCCAAAAAGCAGGGGTAGCTATTCTGTTTGCAGACAATGAGAACTTCAAACAAAGAATCATCAAAAGTGATAAAGAAAGTCACCACATACTAGTTTGGGGAAAACTTCAAGAGGAAGTGATAACAATCTTAAATATCTATGCACCAAATATGGGAGCACCCAGCTATATAAAAAAATAATAATAGAAATTTAAAGTCAAAAAAAGCAATAACACAATTATAATGTGGGGCCATAACAGTCCATTGAAACAAAGAGACAGATCAACTGGAGAGAGAATCAGCAAAGAAATAACAGAACTGAATCAAACTTGTGAACACATAGACTTAGTAGTCATGTAGAGTGTTACACCCAACAACATCAGAATACACATTCTTCTCAGCTGCACATGGGACATTCTCTAAAACAGATCATATACTAGCCCATAAAGCATGCTTAAGTAAATGCAAAACAATTGAAAATATCCTACGCATATTATCTGATCATACTGTCTTGAAGCTAGAAATTAATGACAAAAAAACTGCAAAAACTCCGTAACCACATGGAAGTTAAATAATACACTCCTGAACAATTAATGGGTCACAGAGGAAGTTAAAGAAGAAATTTAACAACATCTAAAAGCAAACAAAAATAAATATACAACTTACTGGAACCCATGAGATTCAATGAAAGAAGTGCTGAGTGGGAAATTTATTACAAAGAATTCCCATATCAGGAAAACAGAACAAGCATAAATAAACAACCTGTTGCTACACCTCAACATCCAGAAAAAGAAGAGCAAGTGAAGCCCAAAACCAAAAGAAGGGAGGAAATTATAAAATCAGAGCAGAAATTAATGCAATAGAGACTAAGAAAACAATACAAAGAATTAATGAATCAAAGAGTTGGTTCTTTGAAGGAATGAATAAAACTGATAAACCCCTAGCCAACCTTATTTAAAAAGGAAAGAAAAATCTCAAGTACATGCAGTACAAAAAGAAAAGGGCAAAATTACTACAGACCTAGTGGAAATACAGAAGATCATCAATATCTGGTTTGAAATCTATGCTCTGATAGACTCGATAAAACAGAAGAAGTGGACAGATTTCTAGAAACATATGACTTACCAAAGCTGGAACAAGAAGACATAAAACTACTGAATAACCCAATTTTAGCTAATGAAGTTGAAAATGTAATTAGAAATTTATCAACAAAGAAAAGCCCAGGTCCTGATGAATTCACAGCTGAATTCTACAAGAAATTCAAGAAAGAATTAATGCCAACACTCCTCAAACTCTTTAATGAAATTGAAAAGGAAGCAAGTCTCCTTATCTCATTCCTGGAAGCAAGTATTACTCTAATATCAACACCAGAAAAAGATCCAACCAAAAAGAAAATTACAGGCCAATCTTCCTAATGAACGTAGATGCAAAAATCCTCAATAAAATACTGACAAACAGAATGCCGCAAGTCATCAAGAAGATTATACACTACAACAAGGTGGGATTCATCCCAGGAATGCAGGGATAGTTTAACTTATGCAAATCAATAAATGTAATAAAGCATATCAACAAAGCCAAAGAGAATAACCACATGATCATTTCAATAGATACAGAAAAAGCTTTTGATAAAGTCCAACACTCATTTATGAGAAAAAACTTACAGAAAATCAGAATAGATGGTTACTACCTCAACCTGATAAAAGTCATATAACATAAACCAACAGCTAATATCTTACTAAATAGACAAAAACCAAAAACTTTCAACCTAAAATCAGGAACAAGACAAGGATGTCCATTATCACCACTCCTATTCAATATAGTTCTGGAAATATTAGTCAGAGTAATTAGGCAAGGGAGAAAAATAAAAGGAATAAGAATAGGAAAGGAAGCAGTTGAATTATTATTATTTGCAGATAACATGATACTCTACATAGAAGACTTCTAAAAATCTATTGAAAGACTTACAGATGTAATAACCAAATTCAGTAATGTAGCTAGATACAAGATCAACACTCAAAAATCAGTAGCATTCTTGTACACAAACAACAAACTCACTGAGAGAGAAATTAGGAAAACCACACCCTTCACTAGAGCATCCAAAAAAAATGAAATACCTAGTAATCAATCTAACAAAGGAAGTAAAAGATCTATAGAGTGAAAATTACACTACTCTGAAAAAGGAAATTGAAGAATATTTCATAAAATGGAAATATACTCCCTGTTCATGAATAGGAGAAAAAAAACATTGTGAAAATGTCCATTCTCCCAACATTGTTATAGATTTAATGCAATTCCAAGCAAAATACCACCTGTGTACCTCAGAGATCTAGAGAAATCATTCCTAAAATTCATCTGGAACCAGAAGAGACCTAGAATAGCAAAGGCGATTCTGGGCAACAAAGGCAAGGCAGGAGGCATCAGAATCCCTAATTTGAAGTTATACTACAAAACTACTGTGATAAAATCAGCATGGTACTGGAATAAAAACAGACCTGAACATCAATAGAATAGATTAGAAGATACAACCACAGCTACAAACACACTCAGAAACCTTATGTTTGACAAAGGGAGCAAATACATTCACTGGAAGAAATACAACCTCTTTAATAAGTGGTGCTGAAATAACTGGCTTTCCATATGCTGGAAATGAAAACTAGACCCATGCCTACCACCATGGACTAAACTAAAGTCAAAATGTATCAAAGATATAAATATTAAAACAGAAACACTAAGTCTGCTGGAAGACAAAGGAGGTAGAAATCTTGAAAACATAGGAGTAGGCAGAGAATTCATGAACAAAAGTCAAGCTGCACAGGAAATGCTTTCCAGAATCAATAACTGTGATCTCATCTTATTAGATAGTTTTTGTATGTCAATAGAAATCTCCAACAGAGTGAAAAGTTAAACCATGGATTGGGTAAAAAATCTTAGTCAACTGTCCCTCAGACAAAGGATTTCTATCTAAAACATATAAAGAATTTTTAAAATCAGGCCCCCAAAATTCAAAGACCCAATACAAAAATGGGCATCTGAGATGAATATACACTTCTCAGATGAAGAAACACAAAAAGCAAATAAATACATGGAAAGTTTAGTACCATTGGTCATTAGAGAAATGCAAATTAAAACAACCCTGAGATTTCATCTCACTTCAGAAAGAATGGCCAGGATCAAGAAAATCACTAATAACAAATGCTGGAGAGACTGTGGGGGAAAAAGAACTCTTCTGCACTGTTGGTGGGAGTGTAGACTGGTGCAACTAATGTGGAAATCAGTCTGGAGTTTCCTCAAAAAGCTGGAATTGGAAGTCCCATTTGACCTAGCTATTCCAATTCTAGGCATATTCCCAGAAGAATTGAAAACATCATACCACAGTGATATGTGTGCTGTGTCTATAGCAGCACAACTGTAATAGCTAAATCTTGGAAGCAACCCAAATGCCCATCAGCTGAAGAATGGATAAAAAAGATGTGGTATTTTTATACAATGGAGTGTTATTGAGCTATAAAGAAGACTCACATTGAGGCTTTTATAAGTAAATGGATGCAACTTGAGACCATACTCATAAGTGAAACAAATCAAACTCACATGTGTAAACACGGTATTGTTTCCCTAGTGTAAGAAACTGAAAGAGTAAATAAGATACAAAGTCTACAATAAATATTGTGAAAGCGTAAGAAACTGCTCAAAGGGGAAAAATAAGTCAGATAGGGAAAAGAAGAAAAAAAGAAAGGGAAAGAAAAAAAGATATAAATTTATATGTATACACTTAGGATAGCTGGGATGATTGTACTACTGAATCTATTAGTTCTCGGAACAAAACAGTTAACGTTCATAGGATAAGATCAATTTTGCAAGTCTATATCTGGCAATCTGTGTAACTGTTCTGAAGATAACTAATCAAAATAACAACCTTTGATATGTTCCTACCACCTTCTTGTGAAAACCTTTATTGTTATTGATTTCGGTTCTTTGTTATTGTTATTTATTTGTCTCTTTTGCTTTTTGTTTTTCTTGTGTTTTGTTTTGTTTCTCCCTCTGATACAGAGAGGAAAGATATACATGTATAGGCTTATAAATTCCTAGAACTTCTCCTAAAGAATTTACAAGAATTCATTTTGTTGTGTGATGGTATGAACAGCTACTTTGAAGAAAACGAGACATTACAATAGACATTGCTGATTTCATAGCATCTTGTTTTGAAATCCAAGAATACTTTTATTCTCTGTTTTGTTAGGTTTTAGTCTGTTTTCTATTATTTGATTTCAATATGTGTGAAGGTATGCACAACAATTTTGAGGAAAACAAGAGACATTATGATAGCTATTGTTGGTTTCCTATTGTCTGGTTTCAAAGGCTCATAATGCTTTCACTCTTTTGGTTTGATTAGTTTTATACTATTTTGTTTTGTTTGTATTTATTGTGTCTGAAGGTATGGACAACTATTTCAAAGAAAACAAGACTCATTATGGTAGCCACTGTTGATTTCCTGGTGTCTTGTTTTGAAGTCCTGTGTTTCTTGCATTGTTCTGTTCTGATCTGCTTTGTTCTGATTTGTTTTGGTTTTATTCTCTTTAAGATAAAAAGACTATATTCCAATTAATTATAGAATCTAGAGAAAATGCATAGACTCCTGCACACATGTGGACCAAAATCAAACTGGGAGGATATTTTATAGCAGAAAAGACCAACAATAGACAATAAAACTGAAGCCGTAATAAATTTTCCACCTAAGAAAAGCCCTGGGCCAGATGAATTTATCATTGAATTTTACTAGGACTTCAGAGAAGAACCAATGTCAATACTCCCCAACTGTTCCATGAAATCAAAAGGTGAAGAAAACTGCCAAACTCATGTTATAAAGCCATTATAACCTTAATACCAAAATTATACAAGGACTCAAAAAAAATTGTACAAAGGTGCAACTTTCTTCAATAAGATAGTTGCAAACAGAGAACAACAAATCATTGAAAACATCATACAAAATGTACAAGTTTTCTTCATCCCAGGGATAAAAGGATGGTGTAATACACGTAAATCAATGAATATAATACACTGCATAAGTAGAAGTAAAGATGAAGAATATATGATCATCTCAATAGATGCAGGGAAAGCCTTCATAAAATCCAACTACTCTTCATAATAAAAATCCTGATGAAAACAGATATGGAAAGATATAATCTTAAAGTGTGAAAAGAATTTATGAGAAACCCATAGCCAATATTGTACTAAATTGGGGAAAACTGAAGCACTCTGTCTAATGTCAAGATTGTGGAAAGGTTCTCCAGTGTTTTTACTCCTTTTTAGTATAGCACTCAAAAAATTATCCATAGCAAACAGGCAAGAGAAATAAACAAGCCAAATGTTATCACAGTATCTATAATCGGTAAATAGACATTTTTCTTCTAATTAACAATTTGTCCTCTTTAAATTCTGGGGAAAAAAAGTGTGCCTAAGTCAATTAACTCATGTACAAAAATAAACAGAAAGAAATGGAGGGTGGGAGGGAGAGAAGGAGGGAGGAAAGAAAAGGGGAAATTCACGCCTGTGTAATTCAAGTTATAGGAATGGAATGCATGGGTCACTAGAGCAGTCACATCCTAGGAAGGAAACAATTGATTAACTTACCACAAGGTAAAGCACTATTAATTAATTATCTGTATATGTGTCATCTTGGTGTAAATTCTCAGTCTCTATTTTTTGCCTATAATGTTGACTCCTTTACCTCTGACAGTACTTGTGATTCTCTATGTATTAGTATATTTCATAGCAAGGTTGTCATTTTCATTCACAGGTTGTTATCATGAAGTTCTGTGGTCATAAGTCTTCTAATGATACACAATGTGCTATTTTAACCTTTTCAAGTAAGTGATTTCAAGCTGCAACCTTGTTCTCAGTTACCTACCTAACTTCCATAATCATCATTCATTCATCATCTTTAAAATGAAACACATGGATTAGATGCTGTCTCTTTTACGCTAATATTTACATCTGCTTTAGTCAATTTTTGGTCTCCATGACAAATCCCTGAAATAATTGGTTTTTGGCTCATGATTTTAGAGTTTTCAACCCATGAACATTTGGCAGCACTCTTCCAGGGCCTGTGGAAAAGCAGAGCATCGTGGCAGCGAGAGTGTGGCAGAGCATGGCTGCTCACCTCATGGCGGCTCAAGGCAAAAAGAGAGGAAAGCCTGGATTCAAACTTCCTCATGCAAACACCCGCACTGTCCTAACTTCTCCCACCAAACCTTACCTCCTGAAGTTTCCACTAAGTACCAATAGTGCCACAGGCTGGCGAACAAGCTTTTAGCATATAGGTTTTGGGATGCATTTAAGATCCAAACTACATAATGATTTTTTTGATTTTTCAACCCTCCTATTGTACTCTGAATTCCCTGATGTGGTTGTTGCTTAAGTCTGCGGTGTTTCAGTAAAGTGTCCCCACTGTTTTACTGCATGACTCTGTGTTCTTTTTGCTGCTGCACATACACAGCCATAGCATCGGTCCTTTCTGCAACTGTGCTTATGTTTATGATCTTTAAATGTTGCCAATGCTTACACAGATGTTCTTCAGTTTCACAGAATATCCTCTGAATTTAATTGATAACTTGAACTTCACTAGGTATTACAGTTTTAAGTGGGAAAAAATGGTCATTGAGCAGCTAAGAGGCAGTTGTTTGCTCTGTATGATGATAATTCATGCTGATGGGTAAAAAACTAACCAGCTACTGACAGTTTGAACACATGCAGAGTGCATTGGTATTACATCTCCAAAATGAAAACAATGTATACTTTTATTTTTGAATCAACTGGCTCAGAATCCAATAGAGTTTGTAACATAAAATAATTTTGAAGGCACTAAAAATTTCAGGAGCTAATCAATCACGTAGCCTTGATTTTTAAAAAGGAATTTCTGCCTTTCCTGAGATAACATGGGAAGAATGTAGTATTTGATAATTATGCTTACTTTGGTACTCACTACAAAGTTAGGTATCATTGTACAGTAAGGTAGGATTCTGAACAGTGTGATAAAAAAGTCTCTACCAATGTGAATCTCACTTAAGCAGGGAGTAGTGAGATTGCTTATACATGCCAATAAAATCAGGACACCATAGACCTAGGAAGCTCCTGGATGCTGGAAAGTGTAAATTGTCTTTAAAAAGTCAACTTCAAATGCTTTTGGGTCTGTGAATCATACTGTCAGGATTTTATTGGTCTAATTACCCAATTTTAATTAGTTTTTATGATTTATTCCATAAGGGCTAATTTTTTATATAATGATTACTTTGATGGCTAATACAATATGATAAGTATCCTAGCTAATCACACAGTTCTACACAGAAATATTATTTAGTGCTTATCTTTAGATAACCAACGAGAATTTTTCAAAATCACAATTTCTTCTTAAAGAAATCACCATTGTGATAATAATTTAATACTGTTAGACTGAACAATCTGTTTAAGATTTGCCAGACAATCTGCAAAATATAATTTTCCTCAAGTAGATAAGAGTCAGTTTAATTACAAGGAGTGATCATGCAGATGAAGCAACATATGTGGATTTTATCTTTGTCTATGGGACTATAATTGAGAGAAGATTGAAAATTCAACACTTAATACTACAGTGTTAATATCATCTTTCTTTTTTCTTATAACTTTATCTATATAGTCTTATTTTGCTCCAAGTTAGTGCTTCATTATGATTGACCAAAGCAGTTAAGCAACTCGTTGTATGTTGTCTTATTTTATATTGAACATATTTGCTCAATTAAGTAAAGATTAAATAGTAAATCTAATAAAATATCCATTATTCCCATTGGTTCATCTGACTGAAATAAAAATAATTACACAAAAGCAAATCAGTGTGAAATGGTCCATTGGGCCAAGAGTCCACAGGACATAAAACTTTTGCATAACGAAGTATGTAAAGTAAACGGGGATGTTTTGGGTTGGAATATATGTGGGTTTTGTCTTCATTGTCTTCTAGCCGCTTTTATTCCCAGGATCACATTCCTGACATAGTGTCTAGACTGGTCCTAATCACATTCTTAGCCAGCATCTACCAAATCTTTACCACGTTAAGATTGAAATGGGCACCTGAAGTACAGATTAACAGGCTCCTAAGAAGTGATTCAAAGTTAATATATGATTGAAAAACAGTCTCAGTAGCTGATGAGCCCCTAAATATTTTTGCTTTTTGGTTTTCTACCCAGAAGTTTCTGCTTTTCACTCCATGAAGAAGTGGAAAAAAGAACTGATCAGTCAGGTAATGTCCCCTGGATCCTGTGCTGTGCCTTAGCTTGTAAACACGTGCACTACTCGTTCAGCGCTTTTTAAATACTTTTCATTATTTGATATTCAGCACATACAGATGAATATGCCTGGCATATATGTGAGCTATGAGTTATAATAATGGTACCTGCATTTATTTATAAATCTATCTGCATGCTTGCTACCAGATTTATACACCACTCATGTACAGAACTGATTTAAATAATAAATTTGGATTTTGTTTGTTTGGTTTTGTTTTTTAAAGCCCTGCTTTATGTAACTAATTCCATATCAACACTGACAGGTGAGTAGTTTTCAGCCTTTGCCTTTTCACACTGTATAATAGCGTCCATATATTTAATTTTTTGTGATTCTTCCTTGACTAAACTTATGATCTGAAAGTTATATCTTCATAAAGTTGTTAAAAAAGAAAACAGAAAGAAATAAAAAAGAAGTTGAATCAAGTTCATTAACATTTCCATACCTTTAACAGATTTTTCTATGTCAGGTCTAAACATAACTGCAGAATATTTTTGCAGTTTTCAGCTATAGTTACGAGTTTCTAAATGTATCCCACAATTCTTTATAATTTTGTTGTATATATTTTAAATCTATATTTGGTCACAGATATTTTCTGTTGTATGAAATATTTTGTCAGAATTTCTGTGTCCTAAATATCATCTTTTCTAATACAGAGTTCACCTGATTTCCTTTTGACTAGAATTTTCCACATGTAAGTATATACACAGATATACACATATGTCCAGATAGTTTTCAAACATGTTTATGTTTTGCATGTGTATCTTGTCAATAACACATATCAGTATTTTTTAAAATCCAAACTATCTTGAATAAAATGATTACATGTAGTTATTCAAATAAAGTAGCTTAAATCAAATATTGTTGTTTTTCATGTCCTACTTTTTATATTTCTTCTCTCTCTCCCCTGTCCTCCCCTCGTTTTCTTAAGAATGATCTCTATTTTATCTCTTGCCTGTTTTGATATTTTCTTTTCTGTATTAAATAACAAGTTGCATTAAATAAGTTGCTAATCTTTTAATATTTACCCTTGAACATTTGTATTTCCTTAGCTGCTCATGCTTCTTGAAGACTAAAATTAATATAGCCTAAACCTCCTCACTCATCATTCCCACAATGAAAAAATATAAGGAATTCCCAATCACTAAAATCATCATCTCCTAATTCACACGCTGTTCTCACCCAGTTAATGTTCTCAACTGGGGGAAAGTCTAATTCATTGGGCATTATTTGCAATTTTTTTCTTTAATTTAACTTGTACTACTTTTAACTTATTTGATAATCATTCCTTTTTTATTTCATTTCTTCTGCCTAAGACAACTAGTTATCTCTGATAAGACATTTTCTTTAAAAGCTATGCTTGTAAAAGTATTTTGGTGATAAATTCTCAGTGTGGAATTCTTTTTTTTATTCATTTTTTAAAGTGTTGAAGATGCTATTTTGCTTGAAAGGTTGTGCACAGGTGTTCCAGTTTATCCACACAGAGTCTGTATTAAATTCACTAGTCTGTTTCTTATTAATGAAATAGCTTCAGGGCTTTGTTTTCACTTTTCTTTCTTTTGGCTGCTTATGCATTTTTCATATGATCCTTGTGAGCATTTGAATATTGGTATATTTTATAAAATTCTTCCCTTGCCATTGAATATACTTCCTTGCTACAGAATATCTATTTCATAAAAAAGGAAGTAATTTCAAAGGTCGATTCTATCTTTCATTAAGGAAGAGTTTAATACAAGAATAATCCAATAGGAAAGCACAGATAATATACTTCATACTGTATTCATATCTTTATAATTTATCATCTTATTTGCAAAATAGCAACCAAAAAATTAAGTAAAATCTGAATGATTTCCCTCAGAGGAAAAAGTCAGCACCAATTTTAATCTTAACTATAAAGTCTAGGGTAGTTCCTTAGCTGACACATAATTTCATTTATGTGTTTCATCTTCCTTATGTGCACTAACATTTTGGGATTTCATCATAAAACAATTAAGAGTCATTTTGAAACTAAATAATTAATTACACATTATAGAAGCAGATGTCTGCTAAGTATGATAAGTACTAGAATTTTTCCTTTTCCTGAGCTCACCACCAGCTGGTATGATTCAAAATCATTTTTTTATTGTTGAGTTTACTATTGATAAATGTAAACTAACAGTTTCACTATAGATTTGTTGTCACAAAATTTTTATGCCCACTTTTCTAAACCCAAATGACCACTCAGGCTAACCCAAGAATGGACACAAATGAATATGTCCTTTAAAATGCATGCGTGCGTACACACACACTTTTTTCCGTGATGAAATGATAGCTGCCTCTCAGTAAGACAGCCAAAGCTGAGAGAGATTTGATATATCATTTAGTTGAACCAACTCATTCTTCAAGAAAGAAAAGCACCTGAAATTTGTGATATGATTGAGAGGTGGCAAAACTCATTAACATGGAGTTTGAAGAATAGAACCTATTTCACTCACAACAAGAACCTGTTTCCATTTTCCCAGAAGCCACAAAGTAACAGATCATCTTATTAGCAGGTGAAAAACAGCTAAAATTGATCATGTTTGTGAATTCTCAGAAAAGTCATCCTTTGGTATCTGCAGTTAGAAAATTTATTGATGCTCAAATTTCTTACATAAAAACACGCCGTATTTTCATGTTACCTATGTACATCCTCTGAAAGATTTGAATAATCTCTAGATTATTTCAAAATACCTAACATATTGTAAAAGTAATGCAGACTATTGTCATATGTATTGTTTATGGACTAATGACAGGATAAAAAAGCTCATACCTGCTCAGTACAGATGTAATCTTTTTTTTTTCAAATATTTTGGTCTGCAGTTGGTTGAATGCACGGTTGCAGAACCCACAGATTTGGATAGTCACCTGCTCAATTTTGCCTCCTGTATTTTGGATTGGTTGTAATTTGCCCTTAGTATTGCTGGCCTGCAAATTCTAAACCTAGACTTCAGCAAGCTTTGCATGATTTGCTTGCCCTTCTTTATTATGGCATCACTATAATTCACTAGAAAGAGACTTTACCTGGCGGGCCTTTTGTGTTAGAATGAGCAATGTAAAATACACATATGAGTTGAAACATGCTCACTAGAAATCCAACACTGCAAATTAAATCCCTGACAAATCACACATTACATATCAGATTGGAAACTTAAAAACCTTCCATGCTCTATGTGGTTCGTTATTGTAGGTAGGGGAAAATTATTACTAAAACTCATTTTGTGGCAATATAGGTGGTCTCCACATTTCAGGAATGTAACTCTTAATGTGGTATCAAAATCATTAAAAATACACCCAAGAAGTATTTTACCCAACAGTTATGAAGGAAATTTTCTTTAAAAGATTACATAAGACACAAAGTAAACACTTATTCATTACAGCTTCACTTATAGTAGCAAAAACTTAGAAATCTCGAGAAAAATTATTTTTAATTGATAATCTGAAACCATAATTATATTGCATAAAAATATTAGGGATACTGCTTGGCACCTACATGTACTGACTTAGAATTAAGCAAGTAAAAGTAGTTAGTAGTTAAGAAAGTAAGTTACAACATGTAGATTATTATTTTTCTTATCAAAAAAGTTGAAATATGTTTTATGTAAAATTTAGAAGTTTATATTGTAAAATGAGGAAGAGGCAATACAGGTTTTGTTTATGATCTGCACTGTCTAATTTTTTATCAGTATGTTACTTATGTGACTCAAACTTAGACAACAAAAGCAGAAATAGTTAGACAATACTATAAAGTAAGTACATTGTTTCTCCTCTGTAAGCTTCCTGTACCATTATAAATCGAAACACAAATTCCTCTTCTAGATATTTTTCATGTCTCCAGAATCTGCTTTCCTTTGCGAATTCTTTTCTCCTGAGTTCACTGCTGCCGTATTTTATGTCTGAGTTTAGCAATCACAACGTCTTTGGATTTCTGTTATCTCTACCCCAGTACTGCCAAAACATAAAGTTAGAAAAGGAAAGGCCAAATTTTCAAATGAACCATTATAATTACAGTAAAAGTTTTTGTTTCTTATTTTCCTTTTCCAGATACTTATATTACACCTTTTTCTAAATTATCCACCCTATTGATATAATAATTTTATTTTCTACAAGAAATGATCTTAAGAAGATCATTAAATTACTAATAAACATTTGGTACTTTAAATCATCATAAGACAACTCACACGTTATATTGATTATTGTTACCATTAAGAGAGAGGTGTAGACAATAATCGGCTTTGTTAATGACCTTGAATATCAGGAAATTAAGTTGGCAATTACATTTGTAATTGTAGTAAGAGACATTGAATCACAATTTTGTCTTACCCCTGCAAAGAATCTTAGGTTAACACCAAAAGAACAAATCAAACTTCAGCTCAGTAATTTTCTGCAGGTTCTTGTTAGGACCTGCAATCAATGTTCAATATACTGCCATCACTGAGCACAAACTCTACTCAGTTCTCTAATACAGATTTATACTTCGTTTTTGTTAGAAGTTTCATAATGCTATTTTGCTTAGAACTTTATCAGTTTCTCATTTTCATAAGATATTCATATTTTCTTCAATTGCTCCCCAACAAATGAGTTTCTTCTAACAGAAACTCTTAGTTTCAAAACCAAAAACATATTGCCTTTGCTATTTTAAGGAATCTAAGTATAGAGTGAAGGTAAAATTTATTTGAAGACTTTAATTTGGTTTTATTTTTTCAATATTTCTCAGAAGTAAACTTCAGTACACAAAACATTTGTAAGAATCCTACAAACAAATGAGTACTGAGGTATTTGGGGGGGATATTATTATTTGCTTTTTGAGTCACTAAATACAAATAAAAGTTTGTGGTGCATAGGAATGAAAGTATTTTTTTTTCCTTTTTTGTGCCATACTGGGGTTCAAACTCACAACCTCGCACCTGCCCAGCAGGTGCTTAAACCACTGAGCCAAACTCCTGGCCCTATATTTTTCAAGGCAGGCTTGCACTATGTAGTTCAGGCTGGTCTTGCTCATGCTGCAGCCCAAACTGGTCTTGAACTCACAACGCTCCACCTACCTCAGCCTCCTGAGTGCTGGGATTAAAGGCATGTGCCATCATGCCTGACTGGAATGAAACTATTTAAAGGACTCAAACAACACTTCTCTTCACAAACTAATAATGTATATGAATGAATTTACTTAATAAGTATAAACCTTAATATTTCTTTCTAAGAATCCAAGTTTAAACTACCAGTATATGAATAAGTAACATTTTAGCAGAAATTTTGAGGAGTTAGGGATTGGAAATAATGAAAAAATAATTATATACTCATTCCAGTCATATGACCTTCATCAATTTCCTAAGTAGGTTAGGTTGAGGTTGTTAACATCTGCAATTCTATGTGTCCGGTCATGCAAGACACTTGAAAACAACCTCATGCATTCATTCATCTAGATATTCATTTGTCCTTTCCTTTGTCTAACAGTTGATTGTTCTTTAAGACAAATTGTGGAGATATAAAAACAATAATGGCGCCATGTCTCATTTTTCAAAACTCAACTACTGGTGGGAAAATCCACCCTGAGAAGAGCCATAAAATAGTTTAAAAGGCAGAATCAAAAGGAGATGCCAAGAGAGCAAAGAGAAGAGGTAGCTGCCCAGACTACACAAGAATTTTTTTTCAGATGATCTAATTAAAACCTGAAGTATCAGGAATTGTGGGCTATGTGAAGAAATGGGCAATAATCTTTCTGAACGTTTCCACTATAGCCCTTCTGAAATAGTGATTCCTGAATGGACATGCACAAGGCCAGAGAACAGGAACATACTAATAAAAGCATTAATGTGAGTACAAAGCTGGATAAGTTTAGTATGACATGGTGGTAAGGGAATGGTAATATTGCACGTACATATCTATTCTACCTTCCCCCCTTCAAATTGTATCTCTGTGGACAAATTGGCTTGAAATTTATTCCTAAACCTGAAAAATTACAGAATTTAGTGCAGGAAAAAAATGATAATTTTGTAAAAGACAAATTGTTTATATATTTGATCTAATATGTCTCTTCTAGGAATTAATCCTTAACAGGTACTCACAAGTATAAAAAGTAATTTGTGTTGAATAATATTATAATATTATAACATCAAGTGTGGGAAGAAATGAATAGGAGAATAAAAATAAATAATCAGTATACCAAGCATTTAAAAATGTTAGAAAACTAAAAACAATGAAGGAAAAATGAATCCTATATATTGCTTTACAAAAAAAGAAAGAAAATGCCAAACTGGGTTTGGTACAAGCCAAAGCTTTTCTACAATGAATATGGATTAATTTGACTGCTAGGAAATAATATAACATCTTATTTTTGTATTCCATTTTATTTCACTTTAGCACACATGTATATTTATATTTGGAAGGTGTTCAGAAAGATTACTAACCATTCCTCTGCATCAGGTACAACCACTGATCCTTTAGGTCTTGACTAGAGTTCATGAGGAAGAACTTACTTACCACCTGTGCAGCAGCCCCTCCTCCAGCTTCCCAGGCACTTCTCTTTGCCTCAGTGATATGAACCCTTTTCTAGTATTCTAATGAATCAAAATACTCTACAGTATCTGACTGGGTTCATTGCATAAGCTTGGGGCATGGGAATGGGTTGTTGGTAGCTCCTGACATGATAGAAATCTGTGAAGTGAGAAATATAGAATGGTTAATGTTGCTGAGTATTATTCTTGTATTTGGCAGGCTTCCTCTCACTAGCATCAAATTTATGGAGGAATCGACTCAAGATTTCAAGAGATTCCGTCCATTATCAGCTTGCACCAAAAGAGTGGCATCAGGGCAAAAGGTGTGGCAGAGCAAAGATGGTTAGTGCATGGCACCCTGGAATCAGAGAGTGAAACAGTGCTGGGGAGAAGGGGCCAGAACAAGTTACATAGTACCCAAGATTACACCTCCATGACCCACACAGACAATCTCAAAAGTGTACTTTTTTAACTACCAAGGCAAGTCCCAAATCTCTCAACTTGCCATTTATGCTTAACCATTACACTGTCTGATGGATACAGTGCTCACCCATTGAGTCTGTTACTTTTTTTTAGTCCCACAACATCAGCAGCAGCTCCTTCAGCAGGTGATAGATGTCCTCCAGCTCTATTTAATGAGCTCAAGCACAGAGATGTCAAGTGAGTCTCTAGGGTAAGGTGACTTGTGTGTGACAAGCTGAAATTTGAAACCAGAGTATGTGGATCTGTTACTTGAACAGTTAGAAAGAAGGTAAGGATTATGATGCTGCCCATCTCAATTATGAAGGAACTAAAGTTGTGAATCAGAAAAAATTTGCAATGATTGCGTCTTATGTGTAACTTTAATAATGCTGATACTGATTTTTCAAAGCTATGTGTTTTGATGCTAAATCTCTTGGCTTTTCCCCCTCATACATTATGTCCATGTGCTTGGGAGACAATATTTGTAAAATTACCAGCAACAATAGAGGGCAAGAATGAAAGGAGCAACAACCATGATGATCATGATGTTTTTCTTATGTTCCCTAATTCTGAAATTTGAACAAGTAAATGTGCTCCATGGTTGATTTGCCCTGAGGTTTTGAAGACTGACTCCATGCTTTCCAGGTTACAAGGAGTCCTCATCTATTTCTTTCTTCAATCCTTCCACAGGTCAGTCTTCACTTCCCAAGGTGATGTCGTTGTTGGCTCTAGATCTCTCTCACCTTCACATTATGAAGTCAAACACTGGCAATTTTTAAATGTTTATGCCTGGTCTGATTTTATCGCAGCTAAAATAGATTTTTAATTGAACAACAACAACAAAAAGGAACAGCGAAAGCTCAAACAGCATTTTGTCTAGTCAATCAGCAGTAACAATGGAATAACAGCAGCAATGACATTAGGTGTCAGGGCTCTCAATTTCTTTTTGCTCTATTCACCTAGAAAGCAAAGCTTTCACAAGAAAGGTGACAATGATACACCGTGTCCGATAAATAAAAATAACGAGTTTCCTCTGCTTTGGTTATCATGGGGCATCTGCAACTCTAGTACCACTGAGGTGGAAACCAGTCATTGCTCAGCTGGGTTTGTATCGTGATGCTACATTTGCGATTCATCAGATGGCCTGCTGCAGGCAACAGTGCCTATAAATAAGCCCCCTTGTTTAGGACGCCACAGAATGTGATCATGCGATCGGCAGAGGCAATATAAATATTGATCATTGTCACAATAACTGTAATTTATATTGGTATAAAGTCCTCTTTATGAAGCATTTAAATGACTGAATATTTCCCTCATATTTTGGCCTAATTCGAGTATGGATGTCACTCGTGTTAGTATCTGCAACAACATGAAAAATAATTAAATGTGTAAGAATAATATATATTTGAGGAAGATGTTGTCTAGCTCTCCACAAAACAAATTGATTTCCTAATACTTTGAAAATCTGCTTGGCACTTACTTATAATGTTGCAGCATGCGCTATGCAAGTAACAAACTATTTTCATTTCTTATCCAAGCCTGTGTGGTTCTTTTTCTCTTACAGAGCATTGCATTAGTCTATAGTTTGAAGCTTAATTGCATTTACTTATAATTATTGTACAAAACAAACTTTTCTATTTTCATGTTTCTTTTATTCACTCATCTCAATCTTTAAAATACAATTACACTTCAAAATAGAGTTTATAAAGCTGTTATAGTGTTCTCACTGGAGAGAACCCTATATGGAAGTCATACATGTAATTCTGTCTCTGCTCACGGTTCTGCTCATTGACAACACTAATCTTCCATTCTCATCATCACACTCACATGCGTCAGCATTTCCCAACCAACTGGCCAGCCTAGACCGTGGTGTTGCTTTTCCATGTATGCATTCCTTATTCACAAATAACTGCTTATTCATCTCCTCCCTCATCTCTAGTCTCTCTTCCAGACATTCTGTTTCCTCTTGTTCTCACCATATCCATATTCTCTTCATGGTGACTCATGACTCCCAAAGTCAGCAATGACCATGAAATCTCCCTTATCCTCCTCCCACAAGGTCTCCCAGCCACTTTCACCATAGGCCTGATACCTCTTTTTGATCCACCTCTTTCTTTGTCTTCTAGGAGCCACTGTTTCTTGGTTTTCCTCTTCTTTCTCTCTCTGTGATTTCCTTCTCTGCCTCCTTAGAGACCATCTTCCCTCAGAGTATTTTCCCATTGCTGTGTAGCTCCCGAGCCCTACCTGGCTTCCATATATCTACACGCTCCATTAAGGGATACTACCTGATGGTATGGCTTTAAAGCCACTAAGCAGACTTTAGATGCTGACATTCACAAAGGGTGATCGAAACATGGAGTGAAAATTTAAATTTTTAAAACAACTTATTAATGTAAAAGACACATTGCCACATAAGACAAGATAACTGTGTTCAAAGTAAGGGAAAATATTTTGAATATTTGAGAGGAATTAATTGAAAGGTGTCTTTTATCGCAATAATTTTTTTTCTGGTACCGGGGATTGAACTCACAACCTTGTGCTTGCCAAGCAGGCACTTAGGGCAATTAAGCTATTGAGCCAAGCTCCCAGCCCTATTTTTTCTGATGCAGGGTCACACTATGTAGTTCAGGCCAGCCTTGCTCATCTTGTAACCCAAGCCAACCTCGAACTCACAAGGCTCCACCTACCTCAGCCTCCCCAGTGCTGGGATTAAAGGCGTCCTCCACCATGCCCCACTGCAATAAATTTTTAAATTTAAAATCTACCATAACTTTTGATTGTACCATCTTAAACAACATGTTACAGCAATTTCTGGAAAAAGAAAATTGCAGCGTGTCCTCATCCACCTTATTCACTAGATCTGGCACCATGAACTTCTGCCCCTTCCTCAAAGTAAAAATGATCATTAAATGTCAATGTTTTGAATTAATTCAGAACATCTAGGCAGCCACATCAGTACTACTAACTTAGGAAAGAGGACTTCTTGAGTTTCCTCCAAAAATGGCGAGATGATGAGACAAATGTGCTTCAATAGGAGTTTTCTTTGATTGAGCATAATTGCAATTTATCCTTTACTTCCTTTGTTTATAAATTTAAATATACACAGTATGTTTCAATCATACCACATATATTTCCAACTCTCCCCTCCTCTTCATTAGCAGCTCACTTTAATAACAGCTTTATAGCATCATAAATTAATTACTTATTAAGCTGAACTCTTGCATCTACAACTTCTTTAAACCTTTTCATACTCATTTGAGTAAACAAAAGTTACAAATACTTAGTTTTCTCACTCCAATATCTTTCCCATGAATGTCTTTAGCAAGAATAAAATCTACCTTCAGAACAAATATCAGGTTTTTCTAGTCTGTTCTGGTGTTACCATTTCAAAACATGCCCCACTCACCTAGAATTCCACAATTCCTATAGTCTCTCATCAACATTCAGTAATATTCTTCCCTCACTCACTATTCCTATTGCAATCAGTGAGCTGTTAATGTAACAAAATTTAGAATATACCATTTCCCATCAAAGTTCTCTTGATGGCTCTTGATGACTTTCCAGGTCTTTAGAATAAAACACCATTCCACAAAGACTGGCTTCCTCTACAGTTGCTCAGAAATCCCTCCCTTATTTCAGTACTCCAAGCATGTTTCTGTTGAAGAGTTTGAAGTCTACAACACTCTTCCTACTGTACTTGACCATTTTGTCTCAGTGCACAAGCAACTGCTTACTGAGAAATACCCAAAGAAAACACTTAAGCCCCATCTGCAAAGTTACTCGTACACCTAATTACAGATAGTGCTTCACTTAGCATAGCTCAATGTAGAATTTTATGATTTTATCACAGTACAAAAGGTGTGCACATTCAGTAGAAAGTATACTTTGAATTTTGATCTTATCCCAGGCTAGTGATAAGCAGCAAAAGCTTCTGTTTTTTATGCTGGCTGGCAGTAGGGAACTAGAGCTCTCAACCAGCCCTATGACCATGAGTGTAACACAGACCATAGAGTGGTCTGTGTTACTTAGCAGTGATGTTTGATAGGCTAGTTGTATTAAATGCAATTTCAACCTGTGACATTTTCAACTCAAAATGAGTTATTTAGGACATAACCCCCCCACAAACTAAGGAGCATATCTTATTATTCTGCTTGTTTACTTTCTTGCTTACCTGTTCTGCTTGCAATTATCTAGTGTTGGTGCATTAATGTTATTTAATTAACTTATTCATCTTCTAACGGGATGATGCATATTTGAACTCCACCAGAGTACAAGCCATCCTACTTGATTTGAAATGCTTTTTAATTCACCATCTAGAAAATTCCTTGCACAAGGTAGGTACTGAATAAATACTCATTGAATGAATAGTAAGACTAACATGACTACATGTCACTTAAACTTAATATGTCCAATCACAAATATTAAGAGAGCTTGCAATAAGCTGTTGTTGGTAACTAAATAATGGTAGGTTGCCCATCAACTTCTAAAACAGTGGCCAACAAACCATACTCTATAAGCTGAGTCGCTTAAAATTTGCTTTCTTAAATAAGGTTTTCTTAGAAAACAGTCATGCATACTATCTGTGTTGATTTTAGCATTATATAAGGTAAGAATTGACTATTTGCCAAACAGATTTGTCTTGTATGGTTTATGAAACTCAAAGTATTTAGTAACTGGCCCTTTATGGAAAAAAATATATTGACCTTTAATCTAGAAGAGTCTGGTATGATAATCACCTGATGAGAAAACGTTCCTTAATTGGACTTTAAAACCTACTAATCAGGTCAAAAAATTTACAGGACAGTCTAGTACATTCTAAACAAGATCAAGAAAAATGTCTGTTCTGTGTCTTCATCACTTCATGTTTACTACCTGGAATTCACAGTCAGAAGAGGTGAATATAACTGAGACATAGCCATTAACATTTTAACCTTCAGCAAGTCCTTACCATTTTCAATTTGAGTTTTGTCATCTGTGAGATGAAAAATATAATATTTGCTTTGACTCAACTGAATTCTTGTGAGGAAAGATGAAAGTGTCACACATCTATGGCTTCCTATTTTTTAGACTCCATATTAAAACTTTCTGAGAGCTTCTTAAATAATACTTGTTTTCTAAATTTCCCCTTCTACTCTGTGTTTCTCTTCTGGAGAAAGCTGTTTAGAAGAGGTTACTAGGATCAATTTCAAAATTTAACTGTACTTAACTCTCACTTCTGGCATTTAATACTTTTGACCTTGATAAGTTGATAAATTTTCGACCTTGTTAAGTTGAACTCTTCAAGTGTCAGCTCCTTATTAATAAACTGAGAAAAATAGCAGAGACAGTGGTCTAAGTCACAACAACTCATTCAATACTCTCAACAACACAATGACATCAAAGTAACTGTTATTGCCCCATTTTTCATATAATAAAACTGAAGCAATTAAAATTTAATTAAATTGCCCAAGATCTCTGACACAGCACATAACATACTACCCCAAACACAGTGAGTTTAATAATTGTGTATTCAAGGGTTCAACAACTCCAACATAACAGAGAAAATAGGTCATCTCCCTGTCCCACACGTCTGGGACATACTTCTAGCACACCAAAATTTCTGGGTCTGGCTAGTTACAGTCCATCTGGATGCTTTATTATTTATTTGTATATCTGGTATCTGGACTGGGTTGACTTGAAGTCTTAGTTCATTTGGACTGTTGGACCATCCTTGGAAGGTCACATCACATCACATCACTTCCTTATATTCTCTGCCTCTGACTGAGATTTAGTGGGTGGTTGTGTTTGGTGTGGGGTGAACAGATTGAATTACACCTCTTGCTGAAGGTTTGGCAAGTCTGGTAGTTCAACTCTATTGTCAACATAACAGGCCTGAGAGTCATCTGGTGTATGAAGAAAACACACTGTAGGTGTGTCTGGGTACATCAGGGAGGCAGACTTGGGGTCCCTGACTCCATCTCTAGAATGCTTTCCCTGTGCTCTTCTTTCAAACTGCATAAAGTCAGCAGCTTTGCTCCACTCTACTCTTCCACTATGATGTTTCTGTGTTGGACCCAACAACCATGGACTGAACCCTCTGAAACCATGAATCAAAGCAAACCGCTCATTTAAATTGTGTCAGGTACAGTGTCCTACCAATGGTAAAACTGTGTCATCCTACCAAGTGAAATGGGGACCACACATGAAGATATGGCCTGAGACTCTCAGGACTTACATTTTCCATTAAATCAAGTAAGCCTCTTTGTGAAAAATAAAGGACAGGTAAAAATAAGCAAAATTAAGTAACATAAAAAGGTCCTAAAGAATGCACTTGAAGTCTTGGATCAGTCTGGCTTGCTGCTAGTTATGCTCTTGAACTCATCTAGACTAATTTGTCATAAGTGAGGTTTTTAATTTTTGGTAACCATAAAACTCCCATACTGGGATATTATTTGTCAAATCATATTGATTGCCCCTGGACACAGGCACAGTTTCTCATATATTTTCTGCTATCTTTAGACCCATTAGAAAATCATCAATACCTCAAAATTAAAGAGCAATTAATTGGCTTACTATTACAGTTATAATGTACTCAACATTCTCTTATTTAAGAAGTTGTAACTCTACTTTTTCTAACTTGATGTTTGTAAAACGTGTACAAGTGTTCACCAATAACTATGATAAGTTATAGCTGCATCTTCTTCTCTGACTCTTCAGATAAACTCAATGGTAAGCTGGGAACAAAAACCATGTAGGTACTTAAGAAACTTTGGTACAACAAAGTTATCCTTGTGAGGTGGTCATATAGACTAACTAGTTTATCCTTAGAAGGAGATAAAATAGTTGGAGACTTTTTATACTTTGAGAAGTTCTAGGTTTGAATTCTCTGATTTTACTTTAAGTTTGGAATCTTATTTAATATAGCTCTACTCTCTACACTGTCAGAAGATGAGGCATAGCAGAGACTTTAGGCACATTAATTTATTCAATACTCAACACCACAATAAGGCAGGATATTATCCCATTTTACATATAAGCATATTGAGTCAACGAAAAGTGAAATAAAAGTTAAATAATTTGCCCAAGATCAGTGACCTAGTACATAAAAAATCATCCCAAGCATAGTGGCTTCAAAAGAAATTACGTTTTATAATAGCGTATTCTGAGGTTAAAGCAGTCTGATGCAGCAGAGAAGAATGAGTCATTTCTCTGTTCCAAAATATCTGGGGCTGCTAGCAGACCTGAATTTCTGGGTCAAAAGTCAAGGACACGGATAGAAAATAAAAATTTATACATTGTGAAAAATTTTCCAATTAAGTGGCATATGTTCTGATACAACACATTGTATATTATGAGGATTAGTATCTTAAAATCTGTATTTAACACACTGTTGAAAAAGGATTCCTTTTTCTCAGAGTATTTTTTGGGGGAAGATCCCAAATAATAATTATATAAACCTCTTTAAAAATGCATGTAACTTTTTAATTATGCAGCAGTAACCCAAGCGTACCTAATACTATATTCTTCTTGGATTCCTTAGAAGACAGCTGTGATAATTTTTATTGTGTCGTGGTAGTGGAGAAAGTTCTTCAGTTGAAATAAATGATCTAGAATAGTGGTGGCAAACCTACAGATATGTACCACAGCAGGCTGTTTGTTATCACCAAAATCTCTAAAGGGTTCACCTTCACTGATCTAGAATATAAAGTAAGAATATTGCATGAACGTGAGAAGAGATTACTATGGGGAACGCATAACCAAAACATTTCAAATCTGTTTCCTAAATAAGAGATTTAAGGAGAATAATAGGAAGCACTATTGAATGAGAAAATTGGGGTCCAACACAGGGCTTTGAATGCAGAAATAAAATGTTTAGAATAAGTGAGATGTTATCATAGATTTCACTCATAGTATATTGTTATGGCACATAATGTGCTGTTTGAAAACAATTACCAGAACAAAGTGTTGTCTGCAGCCAAAGTGAATCATGGATTTTTGTTTTCTTCTTTGAGTCTAGAAGGGACTTCAGGATTATGACATTGCTGATATAGATAAGTGGCACTCAAATTATTTTTTATTTCAGAGACCCCTTTATCCTAGTCTCTTAGCATTTTGCCTAAAAATAATTTAGCACAGGGGACTTGAACAAAGAATATTTACTTCCTCACAGTTCTAGAGGCAGGAGTCTGGGATGGGGTTGTCAGGATGGACAGGTGCTGTCGAGGGCTTGGGTTTTGGCTTGTGGGTGGCCACCTTCTAACTCTAACACAGAGAGACAGAGAGAGAAGAGAGGGAGGGAAAGAGAGAAAGAGAAAACACTATGCCTGTATAATTAAATTTGGAAATAGGTCCCTTTGGAGTTGGACACTACTTAAGACACTGCAACATTCTTCAGAATTACTGATTATTGAGGGCCCCAGAGAGGGTTTGTTACATCAATTCTGGCTATATCAATTGAGGTTTACTATATTATAAATTAAAAGTGAGGAGTTTTAAAAACAATATAGAGTGTACATTTCATTAGCTGCCTGGAAAACTATTCATGAGACAAGAAGGAAATAGGGGAAACAGCATTTTAGTATCATTATAAAACCAGCATTGATCTCACAGGTGTGTTAGGGATTCACAGGGATCATTCCCCAACACACAAAAAAATTTTTTTTGAAAACCACTTATCTGGATTTTTTAAAAATGTAGGATTTTTCTAAGAAGAAGATATTAGAAAAGTTTTTTTTTCTTTCCTAGCAGCTGTCTCATCATGTAACAATTTTTAATCTTTTTTTTTTCTTTTGAGGTTAAAAACTGCGTAGCTATCCCAGGCTAGTGCCCCTTCTTAATTCTACCATCTCTGTCTACATACAAGAACACAAGGCAGATATAAACTTTTATTCTTATCCCTGTGGCTGACTGCTCTTCTCTTAGAACAAACGAACTTCAGTGCTGTGCTCAGGGACCAGACAAAAGATAGGCAGATATTGATTTTACAAGGACTAGCAGGATGCTTAAGCCCCCATCTTCTCTTTTTTAAATCAAACTTATGATTTTTAAAGCATTTGTGCACATGCATGGACACACACACATCTGCCTTGATTGTCAAACAGCAAAGCATTCGTGGAAACCATTTTCATATGAAAAGATCATTGTAGCATTGGAATTTGAATTCTTAGAAACCACAATAGTATCTATTATAGTTTACTCTTTGTAATACTGACTTGAAAGTCAGTTTCTGTATTGGATATCCTTGAATGTTTGACTACTACAGATTTGGTCTTATCTTCTTACAATTTTATATTATCTCTTTATGTTTCATCCAGTATCAGGAATTTAAATACTTAGGATAGAGCTTCAATTTCAAATATTAGTCTTTCATTAGAAATGTATTGTTTTAAATAATCAGAATATA
This sequence comes from Dasyprocta punctata, assembly GCA_004363535.1. Taxonomy (NCBI): domain Eukaryota; kingdom Metazoa; phylum Chordata; class Mammalia; order Rodentia; family Dasyproctidae; genus Dasyprocta; species Dasyprocta punctata. The sequence goes on from RJWM01003388.1 coordinate 37,854, forward strand.
TTGTAAAGCTAGAACTCCTACCTAAGAAAAAAATACCTTTCATCATTTTGATATGCAAAAAAATATCACTTATGTATTTCAGAATTTTAATGTTACGTTTATTTTTAAAGGTCTACTAAAGAGCATAAGATTTACATTTTGACAACTTGAGTCAAAATTAATCTAAAAAACTGAGGTGAAATTGATTCTATAAATATTTAGCAGAACATGGTTTAAGGAAGATACTAATTTTCATTGGAAAAGAACCCCAATTACACAATCATAATTATTTATATTTCTATTTTTAGCATAAATATTTAGATATGTGGCTAACTTTCCAAGCCAGTTTTATGATCATGTCTTTAATAAATAATAACTTTCAAGTACTTGATTATTGAACATCAGCCAGAAGCATCTACCACCTTGAGAAAGACATTAGAAATGAAAATTGTAGATACTCAGTAGTAAGACTCTATGTATTCACAATCATGTTTGTCTTCTTCCATGGGTTAGGGAACATAACTGCTGTAGTTGGCAAGTAACAGTATTGTGTAACAGAAATTGCATATTTTTAAATGTTTTCAGAAAAATTAATGGTATATATAGTGACTGGAGATATTTTCTTAAATAGTAGAAGTGCTGCACTAAGAAAACTACAGTCTTTGTGGTTGGAAAATGAAAAACTTAGAATATAATCACTATCAATTGTCTTTATTTTTCCCAATCAAATTTTCTTGACTACTTCAAGAAAAAAGATATGTTTTTTCCTTTCTAACTTTTTTTTCCTAACATATACCCTGTTTGGTGTAGGAAAAAAAAAGTTGAATGAATAATTCTTTGATTCTTCTTGCTCATTTTAAATTATTTAGAACTTACAGAAATCTCTGAAAATTCAGAATCACCTGGATTTCTTATATCTTGGAAGAATGACTAATTTATTATAGTCTGGTATATCCTACTGAGCAATGTGCTACACTACCAAATACCATTCTGAAGCATTAATTTTAATGACAGAATGAGGAAAATAAATAAACAAAGTCATTTTCCTCATGGTTGCAAAAGAATATCGAGTTCAGAGAGATCTGATATATCAATAGGAGAAGGCAGTTCTGAATGCTAAATCAAATTATCCCTTTTTCTGTTGGGATTTCAACATCTGCCTCTGTGTAGATTGATTAGAGTAAAGCAGGCCATCAGACGCCCTTTGTCTGTGTTTGACTGGGTGAAACAGCTGACAAGTGGCCAGCAGATTACCCGCAAAGGGGCAGCTGTGAGATAGGAGTTTGACAGCTGACTTCATTATAATTCCTAGGCTGCAGACTGCGATGGATTTGTCCTTTAATTGAGCTGGGCCAGAAAACTGCCCAGAGAGGAAATGGGAGGGAAAATGGTTGGATACTGATAACAGTAGAAAAGGTAGCAAGTGAATCCCGCTCTGTGATAGAACAGATAGCATCAGAGCAAGCCTGGGAAGCAATGTTATGGTATGTTGGGTGTTTCAATCATATTAATTGAAATTGCCCTAACTCATCTATTAGAATGTCTGAAAAAAATTTTATTAATCATGATTTTTTTTTCTCTTATGAGGCTATGTTCTGCTTTAACAATAGTCTAAAAATAGTTACTATTGCTTTCTTGCAATATACTTTTGAATGTCATGAAGTAGCACAAGTGCCTTTACAATGTACCAGCAATTAGGACATTTATGTTTAAAAACAAAGAAAGTTTACTGTGGTTAATAAGATTCTGGAAGAGTTTCTGACAGAAAAAATAAAACAAAGAGAAAAACAGCTGCGGATTGTAGAATTACATGGTTTACTATGATTCAGTATACATAGATATATTCTAGAATGTAAAATATCATAAGGTCAAATGTACCTTAGCAAAATCTTACAGTCAGAAATATCAAAGGCAATAAGATTTAATTAAACATGTATGTCCAAATAAACCACTATTTCACACTAAATCAATGACAAAATTGAGCGTAATATGAAACCGTTTTAGGTTTTTAGTTTCAGAAAATAACTGTCATAGGCTTTGACATTCAAATATATGTGCTAATGATATAATTGGCCTTCTTTTGCTGCTGGTAGATATCTCAGTTCACAGCTAAAATCAGGATAAAATAATCACTAAAATGTGCAATGGTCACAAATAAAATAATGTCACTTATAAATGATTTTTAGATATTTACATTATCATTGTATTTGTATTTTATGTTCTTCATTACATGATCAATTGAATAAGTTAACTAAAAATATTCTGCTCATTACTTTTTGTTGATTTCTTCAGCTTCCTTTCCTACAAAATTGTGAGTTAATTACAAGTACAAACTTCAAATGTATTATTGCTTGCTCCTCTATGAATGCAAAATCAGAACTACAAAGCCTAAATAATAAGCAATAAAAAGAAAATCTTGATAATTTGATAATTGCACATTGATAATTGCTTGGAGAATCATAGAATTATATGTACTCAAATACTTAATCATCTGATCAAATAAATTATTTTTTTCTAGAGGAAAAATTCAGTATGGATATGGGGCACATATTAGGACTCACAGCCCATGAACAGAAAATGGAAAAATTTGAGGTCTGATTTACTGAGGTCAATAATTGAATATTATTTAGATTTTTATAGAAATACAATACTTAATTTGTGAAGGATATTCTTTTACTTTAATATAGTGGTAAGGAATACACACTGAACTAAGGTGCTCATGAGAAAACCGTAACTCTCCCATCTACTATGCCAAGTTTCTTTGACAAGCCATTTTTAAATCTCTTTGTATCTGTTTCCACTTCTGTAAATTTAGTTAGCCTAATATTATCTGCCTTCCATGTGTATGTATATAGCACAAATGTGAGATGATTGATTAACACACGTGTAACCTTGAAAGCATACATAAAATAAGCCAAATATTAAATGAAGCATTAACTCATCTACTCTTCATTCTTATCCCATTAGCCTGTTTCATTTTTATCTTCATATCTTAAGATGCATAAATAGATCATATGCCAGGGGCATGCACCAGCTAACCCTGCATTCCAGAGGCTCTGAACTCCTTCCAGCAAGATGCAAGTTCCCGGTGATGCCACACTCTGGAGGCATGCTCCTCCTAGCCACTGGATACTGGAGGTTCTGAACTCCACCCAGCCAGATGTAAGGCCCCAGTGCCACATTCCAGGAGTGTGTTCCTGCCAGCTACCTGGGTTGCGAAGGTTCTGAGCCCCACCCACTGAGGCGCTAGGCCCTTGTCATGCACACACTGGGGGTACACCCCTGCTAGCTACCTGGGTCCTGGAGGCTCTGAACTCCACCCAGCCAAGCACAAGGCCTAGCACAACAACCCAAGGGTGCATCTCTGCTAGCCACCCAGGTTGTGAAGGTTCTGAACTTACACAGCCAGGTTCTAAGACCCAGGGACACACTCCAGGGGTGGGCCCATGCTAGCTGCAGGGAGGATCCAAGCTTTGCCTGTCCCAGTGTCCCAGAGTAACCCAACACAGTACATCAGGGGAACATGCGCCCAGCCTCACAGGCCACAGAGCAGAAGGCTCCACCACTGTAGCTCAGGGGTGCACCCAGCTAGCCACGGGGACATTGGAGGATTGAAGCTCAACCAGTGCAGTGTTCCAGTGCAATCCATCGGGAGGATGCCTGGCCAGGCACAGAGGTCCCAGAGGAAAATGACAGAACAAAAGAGCAAGATGCAGTCTCAGTCCTCTAGCCCACTGAGAAGAAAACTAAGAGACACAGAAATGGGAGACACTGGAAATTGCACAGTTGAACTTTCTGAAATGATAACAACTGAAGTAAAGAAACAACTCAATGAAGCTATAGAGGAGATCGGATCAGAAATAATCTCTCAGGTAAAAAAAAATGAAATGACAAACATCATGAAAGAAAAACTGTATCTAAAGAAGATCTAGATTAAGAGTAAAAAGAGGAACATAAGAAAATGATGGAAACTTTGAATGAACAACAAAGACAGAATTAGAATGCATGAAAAAGTTGCAAAGGCATATTCAGGATATTAAAAATTCCACTGAAAGCTGGAAAAACTGCTTGAATGAAGTGGAAGTTAGACTCTCAGACCTTGAAGACAACATGGAAGCTTATGACCATGAAAGAAAAGATCTCTTAAAGATAACAAGGAACCAGGAAACAACAATTCAACAGCTGCAAGATAATGTAAAGATTAACAATATAAGATTAATATGTGTTCACAAAAAAGCAGGGGTCAACTCAAATGACCTGTGAAGACTATTTGCAGAAATAATAGCAGAAAATTTTCCAAACATGGGAAAAGAATTTGACATACACATAAGTGAGGCATACAGAACCCCAATTAACAATAACCAAAGTAAATCTTCACCCAGACGTATAATTAGGATATCAGAAATTCTGCACAAGAACAGAATACTAAAAGCTGTCATAGAAAAGTAACAGATGACCTGCGAAGGAAGGCCTATCAGAGTCATGGCAGACTTCTCAACACAAACCTTCAAGTCAAGAAGAGCTTGGAGTGAAGAATTTCAAATGCTGAAAGAGAACAACTTTCAACCCAGATTGATGCATCCTGCAAAACTATTTTTATTGTTTTTTTTTTGTTTGTTTTGTTTTGTTTTTTTAGACAGGGTCTCGCTAAGCAGTTCAGGCTGGCCTTGGGCTCACTTTTGTAGCCCAGGCTGGTCTCAAACTTGCAAGGATCCTCCTGCCTCAGTCTCCCAAGTGCTGGGATTATAGGAGTGAGCCACCACTCCGGGAGCAAAACTATCTTTAAAAACTGATGGAGAAATAAGATACTTCCATGACAAAGAACAACTGAAGAAATTCATGGCAACAAAACCAACACTACAAGGAGTACTGTAAAACACTCTATAAAAAGACAAAGATAACCATAATCCCAAGAACAACTGCAATAAGAAACCACTAAGCAGGGCAAACAGTTAAACAGAAAAAGTAGAAAACCACCAACAGAAAACCACCAACATGACAGGGATAAGTCAGTACATATCAGTTGTATCAATCAATGTAAATGGTCTCAACTCACCAATAAAAAGAAACAGACTGGCAGAGTGGATTAAGAAACAAAATCCAACAATGTGCTGTATACAAGAAACACATTTAACTCAGAATTAAATTCATGGACTAAAAATCAAAGGATTGAAAACAATACTCCATGCAACAGGAACCCAGAAAAAAGCAGGGGTAGCTATCTTGGTTGTAGACAATGTGAACTTCAAACCAAGAATAATCAAAAGAAATAAAAAAGGTCACTATATACTTGTTGGGGGAAAACTTGAAGAGGAAGATATTATGATCATAAATATATATGCATCAAATATGGGAGCACCCAACTATGTAAGACAAATCTTAATAGACATGAAAAACCAAATAAACAATAATACAGTTATAATGGGGGAATTTAACACCCCACTGTCACAGAGAGACACATCAACCAAGTAAAAAATCTGCCAAGATATAATACCACTGAATCGAACTTGTGAACAAATGGTTCTAGTAGATGTGTACCATGTTCCACCCCAAAACATCAGAATACCCATTCTTCTCAGCTGCACATGGGTCATTCTCTAAAATAGATCATATACTAGCCCATGGAACATGCTTAAGTAAATGCAAAGGAATTCACTTAATTTCAAGCATATTATCTGACCATAGCACAATAAAATTGGAAGTTAATGAAAAAAAGCCTGACAATAACCCCATAAACAAATGGAAATTAAATAACACTCTCTTAAATAATCAATGGGTCACAGAAGAAATTAAAGAAGAAATTAAATATTATCTACAATCAAATGAAAATGCAAATACAAATTATCAGAACCTATGGGCTATAATGAAAGCAGCCCTCAGAGGAAAATATATAGCACTAACCTCCCACATCAGAAAAATGGAAAGAACACACATAAACAACCTAATCATGCTCCTCAAACTTCTAGAAAAAGAAGAGCAAGTCAAGTCCAAAGCCCAAAGAAGTGAGGAAATTATCAAGATGAGAGCAGAAATTAATACAATCGAACCTAAGGAAACAATGCAAAGAATTAATGAATTGAAGAGTTGGTTCTTTGAAAGGATAAATAAAATTGATAAAACCCTAGCCAACCTTATGGAAAAGATGAAAGAAAAACTCAAATCCATGCAATAAGAAATGAAAAGGGTGAAATCACTACAGATCCTGTGGAAATACAGAAGATCATCAATAACTACTTTGAAAACCTTTACTCCCATAGGTTTGATAACGAAGAAGAGACAGAGAGATTCCTAGAAACCTATGGAATACCAAAACTGAATCAAGAAGATGTAAAACTGCTGAATAACCTAATTTCAGCTAATAAATTGAAAATGTAATTCAAATCTTACCAACAAGTAAAGCCCAGGTCCTGATGGATTCACAGCTAAATTCTACACGAAATTTAGGGAAAACTCAATGCCAACACTCTTCAAATTCTTCAATGAAATTGAAAGGAAAGCAAGTCCCCCTAACTCATTCCTGGAAGCAGGTATTACCCTAATACCAACACCAGAGAAAGATCCAACCAAAAAAGAAAATTACAGTCCAATCTCCCTAATGAAAATAGATGCAAAAATCCTCAATAAAATACTGGTAAATAGAATGCAACAAGTCATCAAGAAGATTATACACCATGATCAAGTGGGATTCATTCCAGGAATATTGGGATCGTTCAACACACGCAAAGCAATATACATGATACACCATATCAACAGAACCAAGGATAAGAATCACATGATCATCTCAATAGATGCAGAAAAATCTTTCAACAAAATGCAACACTCATTCATGATTAAAACCCTATAGAGAATCAGAATAGATTGTCACTACCTCAACCTGATAAAAGCCATATATCATAAACCAATAGTGAACATCTTACTAAATGGAGAAAAACTGAAAACTTTCAACCTAAAATCAGGAACAAGACAAGGATGTCCATTATCACCACTCCTATTCAGTATAGTTCTGGAAACATTAGCCAGAGCAATTAGACAAGAGAGAGAAATAAAAGGAATAAGAACAGGAAAGGAAGAAGTTAAATTATCATTATTTGCAGATGACATGATACTGTACATAGAAATCCCCCAATAATTGATTGAAAGACTTCTAGATGTAATAACCAAATTCAGTAACATAGCTGGAAACAAAGTCAACATTCAAAAATCAACAGCATACTTGTACACAAACATTAAACTGCTGAGGGAGAAATTAGGGAAACCACACCCTTCACTAGAACATCTAAAAAATTGAAATACTTAGGAATCAATCTAACAAAGGAAGTAAAAGATCCATACAGTGAGAATTACATTACTCTGAAAAAGGAAATCGAAGAAGATTTCAGAAAATGGAAAGATATTCCCTGTTCATGGATAGGAAGAAAAAAACATTGTAAAAATGGCCATTCTCCCAAAATTTTTATACAGATTAAATGCAATTCCAATTAAAATACCATTTGCATATCTCACTAATATAGAGAAATAATTCCTGAAATTCGTCTGGAACCAGAAGAGACCTAGAATAGCAAAGGCAATTCTGGGCAACAAAGGCAAGGCAGGAGGCATCACAATCCCCGATTTGAAGTTATACTACAAAGCTCCTGTGATAAAATCATCATTGTACTGGAATAAAAACAGACCTGAAGATCAATGGAATAGATTAGAAGATACAACCACAGCTACAAAGACACTCAACCACCTTATGTTTGACAAAGGGACCAAACATGTTCACTGGAAGAAAGATACCCTCTTTAATAAGTGGTGCTGGAATAACTGGCTTTCCACATGCCGAAAACTAAAACTAGATCCATGTCTATCCCCATGCCCTAAACTAAAGTAAAAATGGATCAAAGATCTAAATATTCATACAGAGACACTGAATCTACGGGAAGACAAAACAGGTAAAAATCTTGACAACATAGAAGTAGGCAGAGAGTTCATGAACAAAAATCAAACTGCATGGGAAATACTTCCCAGAATCAATAACTGGTATTTCGTCTTATTAAAAAGGAATTCTCCAACAGGATGTAAAGAAAACTCACGAATTTTGAAAATATCATAGCCAACTGTCCCTCAGACAAAGAACTTCTATGTAAAACCCATAAAGAATTAAAAAAAATTAGGACCCCAAAATTCAAGGATCCAATCCAAAAATGAGCATCTGAGATGAATATACAGTTCTAAGATGAAGAAATGCAAATGGCAACTAAATATATGAAAAAATGTTCAGCATCAATGGTTATTTGGGAAATGCAAAATAAAACAACACTGAGATCCCATCTCACTCCAGAAAGAATATCCAAGATCAAGAAATCAACCAATAACAATTGCTGGAGTGGCTGTGGGAATAAAGGAACCCTTCTTCACTGTTGGTGGGAATGTAGGCTGGTGCAACCACTGTGGAAACCAGTGTGGAGTTTCCTCAAGAAACTAGGATTAGAGATTCCATTTGACCCAGCTATCCTGCTTCTGGGCATTTTCCCAGAAGAATTGAAAACATCATACCACAGTGGTAAATGTGCACCCATGTTTATAGCAACACAATTTGTAATAACCAAATCTTGGAAACAACCCAAGTACCCATCAATCAAGGAATGGATAAAAAGCATGTGGCATTTTTATACAATGGAGTACTGCTCATCTACAAACATCAAGACTTTTATAAGTAAATGGCCACAACTTGAGGTCATGCTCATAAGTGAAATAAATCAAACTCATATGTGTAAATACCGTATTGTCTCCCTACTGTAAGAAACTGAAAAAGTATATACGGTCCAAAATCTATAATACTGTGTAAGGGTAACAAACTGCTTAAAGAAGAATAGTAATCGGGATAGGGGAAAGGAGGAAAGAAGGAAGGGAAAAGGAAAAAGGTGTAAATTTGTATATATATATATATATATATATATATATATATATATGTGTGTGTGTGTGTGTGTGTGTGTATATGCATATATACACATATATACATATACACACATAAGATAGCTTAAATGACTATACTACTAAATGTATTAGTTATTGGAAGAGAACAGTTAATACTCATATGATCAGATCAATTTTACATGTCTATATCTGTTAATCTAAGCAACCCTTTTGGAGGTGACAATATGCAATATTGCAACCATTGTCAAAATCCTATCATCTTGTTTTGTAAACCTATACTGTTATTGTATTGTATTTGTTGTTGTTGTTTCTCTTTTACTTTTCTTTTTTCTCTTCTGTGTCTTTTTTCTCTTAAATAAATAAAAGATGCATAAATAAGTTGTCAATATAAAATGCTTATACAAAAATAACATCCAGTAAGAAATTTTGCAGAATTATCTCCATACCTTACATTAAAGAAGTAAAATTTTAGTTTTAGATTGAAAGGATTAATTGTAAAGGTAGTTTCTGATTTATTTGTCCTGATTCTTTTTCAAAGTTGTACTCTTTTCTTGCAATGGTTTCCAGATTTACATTCACCTTTATAGCCAAAAGAAAATAAAGAAAAAGGGTGAAAATACAGAGAAATCAGTCAAGTTGACAAAATTATAACAATGATATGACCATAACAAATACATTGCAAAACTTGGGGTTTGGATCTATTTTACTCCTTTGTTTCACTTTTGCTCATGAAATTTAGATTCCATAATGTTTTCTGCCACTTGCAATTGAATATCTTGGTTTTCTGACTGCAATTAAACACTACTTTTAACCAATAACATTTTTTTACATCCCCAAGTTTCCTTAATTCAATTAGTCAATAAGTAAGTCACGTTATTTTTATTGTTTTATAAAATAGTAGTGATTAATATATTGACCCCAAGAAATAAATTAACTGTAAAAACCCCAGGTCATTGTGTCCCTTCTCCTAGAAAACACAAAGCAGTATTCTCCTAAAGGACCATCTGTTATGTCACAGGATAATAATATTCTAAGCCTTCAACACTATAATTTTCATGCTAAAATTCTGCACACATATAAAATGAGATGCATTTTTCTACAGACTCTAAAGCACCAATAACATTTTTCAATGTAAATGTGTCCATTATACAAGGGTGACAAAATTAAATTATGTGAACACCATACACTGTATTTCCTTATCAAATAAAATAATGGACATAGATACTGACTATCAATAGTGCATTGATTTGGTTATGCACACTGAATATCTTATGAATCAAGTACCACATTGCATGTTACATGATTTATCTTCATATAGCAGAAAAACTTACACATTAAGACCAAGATTTTGTCTCTTCTAGGCCCCAATTTCAGTGTTTAAAACCATGTCCTTATGGGATTTAATATATCATTCTGTAGGGTATCTCCTTTATCTCTGGTATTTTGTAGACTCAATTTGTATTTCTGTGCATGATTTGTCTTGATAAATACACCATTTACTTATGAAAATAATGTATGCGTCTGGATGTGTTGTACTGGGGATTAAATACAGGACTTTCAAATTGAGCTATGACTTACTCTTTCTTTCTTGCTTGCTTTTTTTGATAAAGGGTCCTGATAAGTCACTGAATTAGGCAGGTTGGGCTTTAACTAAAAAACCTACTGGCTCAGCCTACCAGAGTATAGGGTTCTAGGCTTGCCCGACCATACCCAACTAAATAGAATGCATTTATTATATAAATATCAATTAATATAATTTTATTGCTATTGCAATGATTTGTTTATTGATTCTTTTTCTCCAAGTGCTGTTTCTATAAATTAAAACTGTATTAGCATCACTAATTGTATTTGTGAAATTGCTGCAAGTTCCTGCTTTATAGATATGAACATAGTTATTCCTGAAAAATTATAAAGCATCCCCTAGGATGCAAGTATCCCTCAGTGTTAGTGCACCTGTCTCGGAAATGTGAGACCTTGAGTTCAAGGCCAAGCAAACACATGCACACATACACACAGGCATGCATATTCCATTAATATTTAGTGTCATTATTGGCATACTTATAATTTAGGCCTTTCTTTTTTGCTATTTGTTTTCAATAGTTTCTTCCATATTTTAATTTTTTGTTTTCTGCATTCTTTTGGAATATTTGAGTATTTTCCATTGCAATGTTCTTTATCGACTTTTAGCTTCTTGACCATTCACAGCAATTTTTAGTGGTTTCTCTTGTGATTGCAGAATGTATTCATGATTTTTCCATTTAACATTATTTTGTCCTTAATCATAAAATGTGCAAAACTTCTAGACATCTTTTTTTATATAAATAAAATAGTGCACATTATATATTATATTTACATCACTTGTGCATAAAATTATCAACTCCACGGATAACTAGTAATGCTTGTTTCAAACCATTCTACATATTTTAAAGAATTGAAGAGAAAAAGTATTTTATATTTACCTACATATTTAGTATAGCCAATGTTTTCATACCTTCCTCAAGATCTAAGTTACTATTGCTTATGATTTCTGCTTAGCCTACAGAATTTCTTTAACATTTTTCATAGTGCTAGTCTTCTGGGAATAAATAACCTAGTTTTTCTTCATTGTTGAAACTACTTTATTTGATCTTAATTCTTGAAAGATAATTTTAGTAGTTATCAAAATTTATAGCTTACTTTTAACCTTTACTTTTAAGGTATGATTTCACAGCTTTACCATTTTCAGTCTTTTTCTGAGGAGAAATTAGTGTTAATTCAAGTTGTTTCTTTGTAGATACTAGGCCAATTTGTTTTACCTTCTTTCAACTTTTTCCCTATCTTTTGTATATTTAGTTTTTATTGGAGTGTCTTAGAGGTTTTCTTTATCTTATCCTGGTCAATATTTGCAAAATATCATGACTTTCAAATTAAATATTTTACCAAATTGAAAACATGTTGGGCAGTACTTCTTCAAATACACTTTCTTCACCATTCTCCTTCTTGTATTTTTCTGGTACTCCAAAATCTTTCATGTTAGACATTTTGATAAAGGTCTACACATTCTTGAGGCTTTTCTCCAATATTTTAATTCTGCTCATTTCTTAATCTATCTTCTAGTTCAATGATGGATTCTGATTCATGTGGTTTGGTTTCATGTTTTCTTTGTTTATGGGGCAAAAGCTTTAACTTGTGCCTTGCACAAACTAAGTTTGTACTTTATCAATGAGGTACAATCCCAGCCCCAAAATTATTTGCTAAGAGTTTCTTTTTTTAAATTTTCAGTTGTTTTATTTTGCATAATATCTATTTGCTTCTTTTTCATAGTCTGTATTTCTTTGCTGATATTTCCTGTCTTTTTATGCACTGCAAGAATAAAATCTTTTATATTTTTAAATATTTACATGATTCCTGTTCAATATAATTTTCTACTAATTCTAACAAATGGATTATTCAGGACTGTCATATTTTCTATAAGGGGAAATATTTTTGTTTCTTCATATGTAGAGTGATTTTAGATTATATTTGAACATTATACTATTTATATTATAGTGTTTTAGAATACTGGTTTGCTAATTTATAAATATTTTACTTTCATTCTGTTTAATGTTTTATAAGGCACTTAACTTATAGAAATTCACCTGAAAATTTTCAGTTGGAAATCTCAGTTTAATTTCACCTATCAGCCTTTTTTGAAATATATCATGAGCCTCACGAGTGAATCAAGTTAACACATAGAATTTTGCACCGGGGATTGAACTCACAACCTCGCGCCTGCCAGGGCAGACGCTTAAGGCACTGAGCCAAACTCCCAGCCCTGGTTTTTTGAGGCAGGGTCGCACTATGTAGCTCAGGCCGGCCTTGCGCTCGCGTTGTAGCCCAAGCCGGCCTCGAACTCACAACGCTCCGCCTACCTCAGCCTCCCGAGTGCTGGGATTAAACACATAGAATTTTTGTCTTTTCTTTCTAATTACACATTTGTTCAAACTCTTATCACTTTTAAGCAGCTATTAGTTACTTCAAATTCTGCATTCTGGATTCTCACAAGTTTTCTTCAACCACACAAGACTACTTTGGCTTTCTGAACTGGCTACTTAGTTTCCTAAAGGACTAGTTTATTCAATTGCCTTTCCCCCAAATATTTGTCAGTAAATGGAGCCCAATACAGACCCTGTCTCTCTGGGTAGTAGGAATGCTACACACTTGAATATCCATGATTCAGAGAATTTGTGATGCATATTGTAGCTTTTAATTTCAATAATTAAAAAATGTCTCTACAGAAACATGTGCAAGTGAAGAAGTTATTTACCTATTTTAAGGTAGTTTTGAATTCAGTCCTTTTCTATCTCTCAAGATTGTTCAGTAAATATTGCTGAATTCTCAGAATGGATCACTAAAACTAGAAGCTGAACGTATTACAGAAAACATAGAGTGATTGGGGAAATAAAATTAATTTTAAAATAAGACTACTAAGTATGTGGGAAAATAAATGGTTATGAAGTTATCTAGTTCTTGAAGCTATTTTATTCTAAATCTTTATCTAGTATATAAGCTATCCCAGTATTGACCAAAAATATATATATATATATACAGTATATGTTTTCTCAAACAAAAGATATGCAGTATTTGAGATTTTAAGAGAATGTGTGTGTGTGTTCATGTGCATCGTGATTTTAGCTGAAGATTTTTACAGCGAGATTAATAGTAGGAAGGAAATATCGCTAATGTCATTCTTTCCTGTGGCCTTTTCCTTACTCATGTTATTCTAATTGATCAATCTCGATGCATAGTTTAAGGACTAAGGTTTAGTTCCTTGCTAATATCATTTTCATTTTTACAATTTAATCAAAGTGAATTTTTATTAAACTTACTCAATTTTAACACCAGTTTTTCTGAATTTTATAATAAGTTTTCATCGAGGGACACTATGCATTGCTATCAGATCTGTAGATGGAGCACATGTTAGTTATTAATTATCCCATAAATAATGCATGTTCATGTCTTACAGTTTCCATCAATACTGAAAATTATTTGTAAAGGAAGGTAGAAGTTTCTCAGTGAGTGAGTAGGAAAAAGTAAGTTGACAAAAGAAAGTTGCTGAAGTCTTAATCTCCCAATGGTTAAAAATATGTGCTAAATGTTGAAACTCCTTAAGTGAATTTTTCTATCACAATTTTTATGTATAAATACTGAGATTTAGATTTGAAAGTATGTCTGATGGATGGTTTTCCTGCAAGTTGTTGTGAGAACTTACAGGACTCATCTGTCTAAAAATTTCATTCTCTGGATTTTATTCAGTGTAAATCAAAGCATTCAAAATATATGAAAAGTTCCTGTATCATTACACTTCACTGTGACTGATTCTCATTTATCATATATGTTGGTATAAGTAGCAGAAAATTATATAACATAAAGCTAAATCATAAAAAATTATGTATCCAATTAGTTATAACAATTTTAGACAATCATTTTCTTATTCAGTTTACCCAAGTAAAGTAATTAACAAACATCAAATTTTGTCCTTTTCTATGTGATACTTTTATGGATCATTTTGGTCCTGAAAACTTATTGCCAAACAAAAGCCAATTAGATATTTTTTCTATGTTATCATCTTACTTTTTATAATTTTGTGTTCTGTATTTAGGAGCTACCTGTTATCAAGGAATATCTCACTTTATTTAAATGTTATTTTATTTCTTTCTTCAGACTTTTATAGATTTCCTCTGATATGAGAAGAATCTCCCCCATAAACACAATTTTGGTAATAGTGTAAGTGTAATTACATTTAAAATATTAAGCTCTAATTTCACATTGTTACTATATAAGGAAACAATCGACTTATTCCCAGTAACCATCTATTCTTCAATGTTGCCACAGTCATCTATCTGTTGTAGTGGGTGTTTAGGGGGAAAGAAATCATTTGGGATTTTTCTCTGTGTACTAAGATTGTCTACGTCCAAAGCACATTTTCATATAATGCTATACTGTTCCATACCTAATACAAATAATATACAATTATATATAATATGTTGATAACTATTCCCAGCCTTTTCCTCCTATTGCATGCATTTATACATTTTGAAATTGTCCCAAAGTTTTTGGATATTCTGTCCCATTTTTATTTCTTTTTTTTCTCTTTGTAATTCAATTTGGAAAATATCTATTGACTTATCTGCTGCTTTCAGCTTACTGAAGATCACATCAGTCTTTACTTTTAGTTCAGTGATTGTGCTTTCCAGCATTTTCTTGAGATGCTGTTAGAGATTTGATCTCTTTGCCTCCATGACCTACCTGTTTTTGCATGTTGTTCACTTTTCCACTGGATCCCAAACTATAGTAATTATAGTTATTTGAAATTTCTAGTTTGATAATTCCTAAATCCCAAATGTAATCTGTCTGGTTCTGTTCTGTTCATTGTTTCTTTAGATTACTTTTTCATGCCTTTTAGAGTATTTTGTAAGTTTTCTGTTGTAAACCAGACCCAGTGCACTGGGTAACACTGAGAACTGAGATATAAAGATATTCGCTATGAAGTTTTCTGTTTATTTGGCTAGGAGCTGGGCTGTGTTCACTGCTCTCTGTAGCTATGGCTATCAGAGGCTTCAGCTTCCTTTACTATTTTATCTCCCTAGTGTCTTTATGTTTCTTTAGGATTTCTTTCCTAATAACGGTCTTAGTTTGTGGCTCCCTATACTGGAATCCACTATGATTACACAGGAGATCTGTGGCAGTAAAGTGTGGGACAACTGAAATTTTGAATAAACTTATGGTCAGATCTCTGATTTTTAACGGGATTGTGCTCCTGGAACATAGTCTTCACAAATACCCTTTGGCTTTTTTTAACTCCTCTCTTGAAAAATGTATGGTTTAGGAAACTGAATTTAAGTAGTCTCTGTTTCCCCAAGCCATATAAGGATTTAATAGACTTTTTTCTTTCTGGTAAGGTTTTTATTTTAGGGAACACCTTGGATAATGTTTAAATTTTTATATTTCTTCTTTGGATATCTGAAATGGTTGCATTTTCCACCCTACTGCTAGGTTTTTCTCTAACTTCTACCATGAGAACTTGTGCATGCTTCCTTGGAAAATTGCTCAGCTTTTCAGTATCATGCTAGCCCATGTATACCCTCCAGCAACTGGCCATAATGACCACATAAGAATCCTTCAAATTTCTGGCTCCAAAGGCTGAATCTCAAGGACTGAAATTTGTATTCTCTAAATTTGTTTGTCTTCATGGATTTCAGGGTGGTAGATCATTTAATTACATCCATTTTCATGGATCTAAGAAAAGTCATTTTTTTGTATTTATGTTTTTTTTTTCTTATTGTAAGAATCAAAGAGAATGACCTGCAGGTTTTTCACATGTGATGGTAGAAACTAGGAGTTGAACACTCCAAGAGTTATTTTTCAATGTAAATTCTAAAATAATATTTGATCATTCATATCAGAAAATTCTGAGTTGTGATCAAGAGTTACAGGTGTGAAGTCTTGTTTTTCAATTCCAGTTTGATCAAATACTAATTGTGTCTATTTTGAAGATTGGCTTTATTTCTGTTTTTTATTTTACTTATCTATGAGATAAAGACAATGTTAGTAGGAATCACAGTGATTTTTAGAAAAGATTCTCAGAACAGTGTAAAACATGGCAATAACAGTTTAAACTCTTATTTTCACTAGCAAATTTTTTGTGTTACAGGACAAAATACTGCAATGTAACATTTATCACAGGTATGAGACTTAAAATCATTTACATTTGACTTTGATTCCTAGTTTTCATGTAATCTTGAATAATTTATTAATTGCTCCCCATCTCTTCTTTTGATTCTGCATAAAAGGACTAATAATTTCAACATTGGAATAGTCATCAGATCTGAAATGCATTCTGTATATAAAGAGCTGAACACAGTGCCTAGAATTTAGCATTCAAAAAGTTCTTCTTATTCTTTTTAGTAGAAATAGTAACTTGACTTTTTCCCATATTGGGGCATAGCTTAGGTTGGTTTGAAACTGTCTTCTGTGTTCTGATGACGTCAATGATCAGTTCATAAGAGCCAAAACAATGTTTTAATTTCTTTTCACTTTTATTCCTATGTCTTTGGGTTTGGGAGGTACAATAATCAGTGATAGAAAATCTGCCTAAATAATACTTGTAAAACATTTATTCATAAACTCAGCTCATATTCAAAGAATTTCCACTGTATGAATCTTAAATAAGGATTAACAGTATAAAAATTGAAGTTTTCCATTCTTAGAAAAATCAATGAAATATTTTATATACCCAAAGAACAATTTTTCTCTATTTTTAAAATTTCCTAGTCTGTAGTTAAAAAGCAAGTTATCTTTTATTTAGTTTGTTTAGTATTTCTGGTTAAAGACATTCTGATCTGAAACTTCAGAGAGATTGATATGTTTGTGGAGTAAATAATGAATAATTAAATAAAGATGTTTTGTGCAGAATCCAATGATTTTTCAATGTCACTGCCTGTCAACTATATACCTTCATTGAAAATGCATGTGCTTCATGGTCACACATTAATGAATATTTAATGTCACACAAATAACTAAGAAATAAAAGTATACCTATATTGTAAGTCTTTTATTGTGATAAAATGCACAACATAATTTACCATATCTATCATTTCTAAGTGCACAATTTATTAGTGCTAAATGTAAACAATTATTTTATAACCAATTACCAAAGCTTTTTTATCCTGTAAAACTGAAATTTTACACTTATTGATAAATGGAATTTCTTTACATTTTCCTCTCTGAATCCCTGGAAACTAGTTTATTTACTGTTTCTATGAATTTTTGTACCCTGGATAGTAGTATGAGTGCAATCATATAGTATTTGTATTTTTCTAACTGGCTTATTTCATTTACATAATATTCTTAAAGTTTATCCAAGTATTCAAATGTATTCTTTACATTACATAGTATATATATATTATGTATTACTCATTTATTCATGTCTTTATCTTTTGGTGGTTGCAAATAGCACTGATATAAACACAGATGTACAAATATTTATTTTATTTGGGATCCTTCTTTTAATATATGACTAGAATTAGAATTATTGGGTCTTGCAGTAATTCCATTTTTAATTTTTTGAGAATCTGTCATAGTGGCCACACCATTTTACATCTTCAGTCATGTATAAGGGTCCCAATTCTTCACTTCTTTACCAACATTTTAAAAACATTTTATAGTGATCATTTTAATGAGTAAAAGGTGCATTAGAAAAATGATTTCCATTTTCCTAATAATGATGTTCAAGATCTTCTCCAAAGCTCACTGGTCATTTGGTTATCATCTTTACTTCACAGAGAAAGCATAGGTTTATTTTAACCATTTATCTAATACACTGTGATTTATGGTCATTCCTCTGCAAACTGAGTCATTTCCTTCAATTTTAATACACAAATCACAATTAGTTGATTGTCTTCAAACATCAAGTTTCTGACATTATCCATCACTTCTATCATTTATTATTATCTTCATTGTACCAAGCACTATGAATAGTGAATAAGACATGCTCTCAGCCATATGGAAATCCGTTGTCACGTCAAAGAGACTGTAAATGTATACATAAAATATTCAAGGTCTAAATTCAAATTATACCTCAATATGTGAAGTTAAATACTACAGCTACTAGGAAAAATAGTAAGTTACACACCTCAGCTTATATCAACTCACAGAGAATTAACATTTCAAAGCTTTTGCTAAACGTTGTTCATTTTGCTTTCCAAGGACAAACTGAGATGTACTTCATCACTCATGATTAGGATCCACAGCTCAATTTCTCAATTAAGATTTTGAAACCTTCTTTGATCTATATTTTAAATACATATTAAAAGCAGATTTTCTTTTATTTTCTTTGAGTTTCCACATGAGAATCATATGAACACAAAAGAAGATCCTCAGTAGTATTTGAATTTACATCAGCAAAAATGTATAAAGTTTTTAATAACAGGAAGAATCAGAATTTGAGATTGTTGCAAAATCTTTGACACCAGGTGTCAAAAGATCCCAAACTTCATAAATTAATAGTCAGTGTGAGGATAATTGGGAGGTATAGGTCCCTGAAAAGACATTAAATGAGTCATTAATGTATCTGTCAAGCAAGCATGTTTTGTTCAATCATTAGGAAAAATGCCAATTTCTCGGAATATAAAAATGTTCCATACTGTGTCACAAAAGTATTTAAAATGGAGGCAAAAACATTGTGCTACTGAAGTTCAGAACTGTAAGGAAATAATCCAGAAGTTCAAATACATTTTCATACTAAGGATACTTTGATTGAATCAAGAATATATAAAATACACTACAGCAGGAGTATTTACATTGGAAACAGTATATAAAAAGGACATAGTCAGCCTGGGGATTTAGCTCAATGGCATAAGTGTCTGCCTGGAAAGCATGAGGTCATGAGTTCGATCCCTGGTACAAAAAAATAAAAATAATAAAAAAAAGGTAATAGTCTTATTTCAACAGTGGAAAAACTTTATTATTGACATTCTTCCAATTAGTATTTTATTCAAGTACACCCAATACAAGAGCAGTAGGAAGGGAAATTTGCTTTGTTAATCTCTGTCTTTTTTTCTATTTTTTTTTTGAAGAGAATAAAACCAAACCAAACAAAACAGAATAGAGTCAATCAAAACAAAACAATGAACATGGTATATGACTTCAAAAGTAGATGAAAGGACATCAATAATGGCTACCATAATGCCTGTTGTTATCTTCAAAATAACTGCCCATACATCAGGTATAATAAAATCAAACAAAATAGTACAGAATAAAACCCATAAAAACAAAACAATGGAAGCAATACAGAACTTCAAAACATTAGTAAAACAATAGTGGTTACCATAATGCCTCTTGTTATCTTCTAAGTAGTTGCCTATATCATCAGACATAATACAATCAAACAAATTAAAATAGAATAAAGTCACTGAAAACAAAACAATGAAAGCAATACAGGGCTTCAAAGAAAGGTAATAGGAAATCAGTAATGACTACCATAATGCATTTTGTTATCTTTGAAATAGTTGTCCATGCCATCAAATATAATAAAATTAGACAAACGAAAACAGAATAAAACCAAACTAAACAGAACAATGAAAACAATACGGGATCCAAATCCATGAAAATAGATTAACAATGGCCACTGCCTTCTTTTTTAGACACATCCTCCCCTTTCACTTTCATAATAGGTACTGTGTATTTTGAATCATTCTAACTCCTTTAGTTTTTTATACTAGGTAGACAACATATGTTCACCCATGTGACTCTGGATCATTTCGTCCATGAGCATGCTCTTAAGTTATATCCATTTACCTACAAGAGCCTTGAGGTTATCTTTCTTAAGAGCTGAGGAGATTTCCATTGTATAAAAATGCCATGTCTTTCTTGTCCACTCTGAGGCTAACGGGCAAGCTACCCCTACCTCTTTCTGGTTCCCTGTCACATAGGACATTGTTCTCTTTCCTTTGACTTTCAATCTATGAATCCCTTTTCGAGTTAAATGTGTTTCTTGTATAAAGCATATTGATGGACCCTGTATCCTGATCCACTTTGTCTGTGTTTCTTTTTATTTTTGAATTGAGGCCATCTCTATTAATGGTTATAGCCAGCATGTACTGTCTCATCTCTGCCATACTATTTTCCTGCCATTGGCTGCCTACTTTCCCTCTCTGTTCAATTGTTTGCCTTGCTTGATAATACCCCTCTCCTGCTGTGTCTGGAGCCCCTCTCTCTCTAGAATGTCCTTCAGTATTCTTTTTTTTTTTTTTTTTTTTTTTTGGTGACACCAGGGATCAAACTCACAACCTCACGCCTGCCAGGCAGGCACTTAAGCCACTGAGCCAAACTCCCGGTTCTTGTTTTTTGAAGCAGGGTTGCGCTATGTAGCTCAGTCCAGTCTTGCACTTGTGTTGTAGCCCAAGCAGGCCTCTAACTCATAACACTCCTCCAACCTCCCGAGTGCTGGGATTAAAGGCGTGTGCCACCACACCCAGCTTTTCAGTATTCTTTGTAGGGTTGGTTTGGTGGTCATGAATTCCTTCAGTTGTTCTTTGTCATGGAAGTATTTTGTTTCTCTGTTGATTTTGGAAGATAGTTTTGCAGTGTACATCAATCTGGGCTGAAAGTTGCTTTCTTTCGGAACTTGAAATGGTTCACTCCAAGCTCTTCTTGAGTTGATGGTTTGTGGTGAGAAGTCTGTTGTGATTCTGATGGGTTTTCCTTTATAGATGATCTGTTTCTTTTCTCTAACAGCTTTTAATATTCTGTTTTTGTGTTGAATTTCTGGGGTCTTGATTATTATATCTCTGGGTGGAGATTTATTTTGGCTATGGCTAGCTGGAGTTCCATATGCTTCACTTATCTGAATGTCACTTCCTTTTACCATGCTTGGAAAGTTTTCTGCTATTATTCCTGTAAATAGACTTTCAATGTCATTTGTGTTGATCCCTGCTTTTTCACTCACACTTTTTATTCTTAGGTTATGTTTCTTTGGGTTGCCTTGCAGCCGTTGAATTGTTACTTCCAGGTTCCTTGTTATTTTTAAGAGATCTTTCCTTTCATGGTCACAAGTTGCAAACCTGTTTTCAAGGTTTGAAAGTCTATCTTCAGTTTCTTTCAAGTGGTTTTGCTAGTTTTCAGTGGAGTTTTTAATTTCCTGGGTATCTCTTTGAATCTGTTTCATGTATTCTAAATCTTCTTTATATTGTTCATTCAAGATTTCCCTCATTTTCCTATGCCCCTCCATTTTTTTTGAAATCTATGTCTTCTTTAGAGATGCCCAACAATTCTTTTATTATGTTTTCCATTTCTTCTTTTACCTGAGTCAGTATGTCTATTCTAATTTCTTTTGCAGCCTCATGAAGTTGTTTCTTTATTTCAGTTGCCATTACTTCAGAAACTTCAGATATGTGACTCCTGATCTCTTCCATGTTTGCATCTCCTGGACTTGCTCTGCTTGAATTGGAGGCCAGAGACTGCCTTTTTCTTTTTCATCTTGACATATTCCTAGGTTCTTCTGGACAAGTGGGTCTTGGGGTCCCAGGAACTTCCTCCATTGGCTACAATTTCTCTGAAGTGAGACTGTTTGGTTCCTCTAGCCAGTGCTACAAAAACTAAACCATATGATGGTGGCCATTGAGTGTACTGGTGCAAGGCTGTCTGCTGCTTTTCCCAGCCTGTATTGGCTCCCCGATGGCTGGTGGAGTGTGCCTTGGGGTGGGGCTGGCTGCCTGCAGACCTGGGCTGGTCACCAGTGAGGATCCTCCACTATTGCCCCTAGAGTATGCGTGGGACTGCTGCCTCCAGACTGAGATGGCTACACACAGGGAACCTCCAAGATGGCCACTAAAATGTGCATGAGGATGGGGTTCAATCCCACCAATTTCCACAGCTCTGTGCCAGCTAGGAGCTGCTGGGAGAAGCTGGGAGCAGTTCTCATTCTGGGTTTATCTGGCCCAACTCCAAAATGATTCCCACCCAATTGCTGTCTCCCACGGGAGGACCAAGTCTTCTGCACTCATCACCAGCCAGTTCAGTCTTCCAGGTCTGCTGCACACGTCCACTGACACTCCCCCTCCAATGCTGTCTCTGTCTGCAGAGGCCTCCAGGGCCACCAGCCACCACATTACCTTGATGGTGTTTCCTCAGGTTCCAACAACTCCTCTTGGACAGTGGATCTGGCCTTGGGTGAAGTGCCATCAGCTACTGCCTTCTTCTTCTTTTAAGTTTTTCTTTTTACTCTTTCTGTGGGCTTCAATTCTCACTTTATATTCCTCTTGGGTCCAAGGGACCCATTTCCTTCCTTCTTCTCTTCCCCATGATGCTATATTTCAGCTTCTGGACTGTATCTCTCAGGGAGGCTGTTTACTCTGCTGCTTACTATTCCACCATCTTCTCAGAAACCCCATTAATCTCAGTCTTTTTCCTGCCCCCTAAATGTCTACTAGTGCCTAAAAGGTGTCTACTACAAGATGTCTTCTAGTACTTATCTTGTCTTTCATCACATTAAGAGTATTTACCTAAAATACACTCGTTTTCCTCTTATCTTATTTACTCAAAAACTTACATGCAGACTATAAATTTAGCCATGCATGTCTCCGAGCACAATTCAAAAATGTACCTCCTAAAACCCTGAGGTACATTTTGTGCTTTCATTGTTTTTCTTCTCTCATTTTGACTATATTTTATTTAAAAAAATGACAGAGTATGTTGATTAAATTTATTTTGAAAAGTTGAAGCAAATAAAGGACAATGACCTTAAACTACTCATAGAATTAAGCTTAGAAATTAGTTATGGGACACATGAAAATATATTTATTCTACACCCCCCATTTTTGCACCAGCATATCTCTCTTACTTCACATTCATGTCTGCATAGAGATAGTAAACAATAAAATAAAGTAGAGGGGAAATATAATTTTGGTTTATGGATGGATCAGTTTTTTACGTGAATGCAAACCAAAAATGTGTGACAGTTGTACTACACTCTTACTCAGAGACAGTTTTGTAATAGTGTTAGAAATTCTTGCCATTTAGCAGAGTCATAGTAATACATGTTATGGTCCCTTTTATGCAGAAAGAGAAATGACCCGTGGTGAAGATATAGAGATAGCCTACAAATGACTTAGATGACTGATCCAAAGCTTGGAAAAAAGATTGGAAACTAATAGAAAATAAGGTGCTGAAGAAGAAGCAAGTAGATAGTTCTTTAGGAATGAACAGGAAGTATAACAATTTTTCTCTGATGTGTTAACATCCAAAAGACCACATAGACCACAGAAAAGGGTCTCAAAATTCATGAGAAAGTATGGTTGATATGAAGCGTATTCTGGGATCACCCCCCCCATACACCCAGACTGGAATGATATGCACAAGAATGAAGTGAGCATGGTATCAGAATTACATGCTCTAGGTAAGCTCTCCAGAATGAGCCCTTGTATACCAAAGATGATCTGCTCATGTTCAGTGCTGAATGTTTTAGAAGCAAGGTCTAGAATGGATCCCACAATAGAATGCGACATTTATTCCTTGAAGGAAATTGACAACATTTGTTTCACAGTCTTCTTTCCTAGAAAGGACCAGCATTTCATTCTTGTGGTTCATTTTTGATATGATTTTCTTTCCAGCACCAATGTTTATTAACATGAGTCAAATATAATAACATAGTAGGCTGAGTAACCCTTGATACAGTAAAGGAAGTATCACATTGGACCCTAAACCAAGAAATGTACTTGTTGTATTAAATCCTGGACACCAAGAAGCTGACTCAGTGAAGTAGAAAAATGATCTTTTATAAGTATGACAGAAATGACAACTTAGAGGAAATACCCTGCGAAAATAGAGTGCCATTCTACTTGACTCAGTACGTATATTGAATCAAAACCTCTGCGTGTTTCTGTGTCCCACATAGAAAAGTACGTGAATATGGGAATCAAACCTAGAAAATAAACACAGTGTTAAATCCATTTCCCACAACTCATCAAGACTCACCAGAGGAAGCAATTTTTTTCCCTAGCCTTGAATTCTGGGAGGTGGAGTGTTAGAAATCTAGATTATCAAGAAAGTACTTTCAAAGAGGGATAAAGAATAAGCTCTATGTTAATAAAAGTTTTGTCTGCCTTATGAGCATGCTGAGACTGCTTGTATTTCTAGGAGGCTAAATAAAATAGTTATTGTTTTGGTAGAACCAACTGATCCAGCTCAATATGATGAGACAAAGCTGTAGAGACTAACATGTGAAACACAAGTGATCTGCTGAACATATTTGATGCTATCTTGCCCAACTGTAGCTTTAGATGGGCAGTGACAGTGGCTTCATATGAGGTGGGAGGGTGAGCAAGGGCTCAGAGTGTTCCAGGATGTGGATATGAGTTGAATGAATAGATAATTCTCCAACATCAGCTGAAAGAGTAATGTAGAGGATGGAGTGTCTGAAAGAGACAGCAGAGACGAAGAGTTATGAGTGCTGGTTGTGGCCCTGGAAACAACTATAGTCATAAGGACTGCAATTTTCCTTTCACATTCCATTCAAGGACAGAAGCCTATGAAATGTCTTGGGGAGATATTTCCTAAATGTAGGAAAAATAGACTAGCTTAGTTATTATAGACACAGACATATAGCATCCAGATACTTTTTCAGGAAAAAAGTGTCTGCTAAACTATTGAGAAAGAGGTCAACATGTAGTCTCCCCTCCAGACAACTGCCTTCCTTGGCATTCTGCACTTGGCAGAACTATCCACCAAGCAAAGTGTTATGGTTTGTGTCTGGATGTTCCCCCAAAGCCTTGTGTGTCATGGGTGCATGTTTCTAGAGTTTGTGACTAATTCATGTTCCAATGCTGGGATTATGGGTGTGAGTGCTATACCCACCTTAGGGTGGGTAGCCTACATACAATATAATGGACAAAAAGAGTCACCTCTTGTGCTCCTCCCTTTTTGCTCTTGCTGCTTTTGCCGTTTTCTGTCACCATGCACAGTTGCCCCGCTGCCATGCCACCGTGTCTTGGAACCAGTTTATTATGAAATGAAACCTCCACAAACTGTGAGCTAATTTAATTCTGGGTGTTGGGTATTTTGCCTCACAAATGAGAGAAAAGTAACCAAGACAGAAATTGGTACCAGGACAATGGGGCCATTGCTGTGATGCTGCCTGTTCATGTGGTTTAAGAGCCTTTGGAATTACTTTGGAATGGTTTTGAGAGACTGTCCAAAGAGGCAGCCCCTATACGCTGTAAACTATACAGGGGGCTCTGGTTGGATCCTGGAAAATCAGACTACTGTTGGAAAAGTTTCCAATTAAGATGATGCTCAGGAGGCTTCTATTGAGAAGGGTCACACTAGCTGCTGGATACCAGGTAATTTATTCTGCTTTAGCTGCAAGTTTGTTGGCATTTTGCTTGTATTTAGAGACATTACCTGTGTGGCAGAAAAATTTCCGTGCAGTGTACTGTTGGGATGGTAGCAGAGTTACTGTTGAGAACTTTTGGCCAGATCTATGTTGCAAATTAAGAGTGAAGAGCCTATAGAATGATTTGAAACATTTGGCTAGAGAGAAGGCTCCAGTGGTCCTGTGGACTGCAAGGATGAAACAGAGGAGAATGTAGATGTTTTAAAGAACAGAACAATGGAAAAATGAACTGAAGTCTTCACCTGAAGGGAAGAGTGATTTAAATTGCAGGACATCCCTGCTCTTTGGTCTTGCCATGCCATGTCAAAAGTTAATGGAAAACAAGGACTGTGATTGTAATAGCTCTTTTAATGATTTTAATGTTGTTTTAAGACATATGTTTGTAATCAGTTAATCAAAGTATTGTGGTTTTAACCTCGAATTTTGATCATCCTTTAAATATTTTGCTTTTTGTATGGGAATGAGTGGAATAAGAATAGTACATATACAATTGTTATATTAATGTAAATCTGAATAGACCAAGACAGGTTAACTTTGCAAATCTGCCACTAGAGACTATGGTTTAAAGAAATGTGTGTGGTTATCAAGTTGACCAGGGGTGGATTGTGGTGGGTTGACAACTAGCGGTCAACTTGTGGTACCCAACTGAACTGAACCAGTGTAGTACTGAGTGTGGACAGCCCACCTGGGGATTGTTGCCAACAACCTAGGAGGGAGAACTGAAGAGGAAGAAGTACTGTGGTGTTGTTGGTCCTCCTATTGCCATATGTTCTGGAGGAACTTGTCAAGCTTCTTTCCTGACATGAACTTGGCTATTCTTATTGTCAGAGGAGCTTGTCACTGAGAATGGCTGCGGTTCACTTTGGAGGATCTTTGATCCTTACTTTGAGCATTGCTTCCTGGCTCCAGAGGGGAAGATGTGTGCTGTTCAATAACCTGGAGAAGCTTGTTGTGCTAGCTTCTTGATATGACCTCAGCTGTTCTGATGGTTGGAGGAGCTTGGGACCTTGCTGTCACTGAGGATGGCTGTGGCACTTCTCAGGGGAGCTCTGGACTTTGAGCATTGCATCCTGGTTCCAGTGTAAAAGCCTCATCCTGTTAGACAGACCCTTCATCCCACTTGCATAGACTTTCTAGCTTCCACTGCTGACCTTTGGATCTTCCTAGTGCAGATCCATGAAACAAACTTACATGAATCATTGTCATGGGCTCTAAGCCTCCAGTTGAACTCCTGGGGGTCATTGTCATGGATTCAAGCAGGACATTGCTGTGTGATCTAGGCCTTCAGCTGGATTACATGGGTCTTAACATCTGGACAGATTTCCTGCACTTCTTCCACTTGACTCTTTGGGTGACTATTATAAAATAATTCCATAAATGATGTGTTCTGTATTAAATTGTTTCCCTTACGAACCCTGACTACAGTACAAGCATAAGGTGTACAGGTAATTGGTTGTAGGTGAGAATGTTAATGGACCATTATGGCTCTGAAGTGGCCCCACAAGACCTATCATGGCTTTGTGGATGCTGCAATGCAGTTCTGACTTTCTGTTCCCCATCTTGCTACCTTACCCTATTCCCAGATATTTAGGCCTGGTGAATAATTTGTGCCCCAGCTTCACCTCAAATTTGCTTACTGAAAACTTAACTTTACAGTAACACTGCTTTTGAGGGAGGCATGAAGAAAGAGAAAGTCCTATACAATGTTTAGTCTGTGATTAAATCTACACTATCACTTGGACCATGTGGCCAAGGTGATCTAATGAGGTTGGAATGACTGGTGCTAGATGGGATTCTGTCTGATTATCATTTAAATCTCTAATAACAGAATCCAAAGGTTTTAAAGAAAGGGCATTGAGATAGTGACAAGGAACTATTTGCTCTTTGACTAGTTTCTGGTGTATTGCTACTTTCATAGAGAATGAGCATCTGACCACAAAAGAGCATTGGGGCTTCTTATCACAAGCTGAAAATAATTAGATCTAGTGAGTCAACAGACTGGATAGACACAGGAATACTCTATTGTATGGTGCACTTGATATCCAGGATCAGGTCTAAATAAATCTAGAGGGCACAAAGAATTATGTGAGCAG
Organism: Dasyprocta punctata; assembly: GCA_004363535.1. Taxonomy (NCBI): domain Eukaryota; kingdom Metazoa; phylum Chordata; class Mammalia; order Rodentia; family Dasyproctidae; genus Dasyprocta; species Dasyprocta punctata. The sequence continues at coordinate 65,754 of RJWM01003388.1, forward strand.
GTGGCCTAGCATCCTATACTGACTGTTTTTGTTGTATTGACTCTTCCCTCTAATTTATATCTAAAGCCTCATCAGGGGTTGCAAACAACTATGAGACAAAGATTACAACTCAACCAATTGATACATTTTTGTTAGTAGAAAATGAACTTCTGTAAATTTACCACTCCACACATGTTGACTCTGCTGGAGTAAGTATACTTTGCATTTTAAATTGAACTGATAGAACAATGGATGGAGATACAGAAAGAAATAGATTCCTGGGCAGCAGGTAGTATATATGTTTGTTGATCAGTCTCCTAGAAGAAGCAAAAGTGGAAAACTGATGATCAGGAAGCTTGGTAAAAGACTGTGTGTGTGTGTGTGTGTGTGCATGTGTGTGTGTGTGTGTCAGAGAAAGGGAAAGAGAGAGAGAGAGAGAGAGAGAGAGAGAGAGAGAGAGAGAGAATGAGATAACTTCCATTATGAAAACCAGTGAATTATTTGAAAGTAGGCTGAGTATGTCAGAAGACTTGTGTTGAAGGGTTAGTGATTCAACTGTACACAAATCAATATCAACTCCAGATATTTCCTTCCCCTTAAAGATTTTCAGTCATCATCATTTTAAGATTACAAAAATTTACATGAGACCCCATGTGACACTGAGCCAGACAAGAGGAGCAAGATGTGACACTGGGTAATTATGCATCATCACTCTGTGCAACTATTCCTTTAAGCCTCTAGAATAATCATATGAACAATAACTATAAAGTCTGTTGGGACAACATGCTTTGTAGAGTTGCAATATTATTCTTACACATTCAGCTCATATATTTGACCTTCTTTTGAAAAATTGGATAATTTATAGCATATCCCCAGTGGCTAGAACACAAGTGTCTGAGAACCAAGTAAGGGAAGTAGACTCATTGCCAGTTGCACAGACTCATTCCTGCAATCTCCAATTTATGCAACTGACATTTTAGGGGAGTAAGAATCTTGTCTCTTATGGATGAGAGTGGAAGAGAAATAATGCTTCTGCCCATAGGTACAAGGGTTTAATGCTAAATTGAAGATACAAAGAACTACCTGGTTTTTTTAGCATATCTTACTCCAATGTACAAACAGACTAATAAAGTATTTTTGTAAAACAGGTTACCTGTATAATATGGTAACTGATGAGCAATGACCCTAATTTTCTGCCCACGACATGAATAGGAAAAGGGATATTAAGGACCAAGGAATTTCCTGAAACTGCATGCCTGTTAATAACTGGAAATAGACATTTGCAACAAGAATGAACTAATTGCTTCTGTGAAGGCTGAAAAGGATCACCTCCAGGGTGGGGTCTCCTACCAATGCTTTGTGCTCTCCTGTTAACTGTTCTCAGCTGCTGTATCTTTTGCTTTGTTTTGTGATTTATTTGTAAAACTGTGGGAAGAATAAATGGTAACAGTGATGGACACAACATGGTTTTCTGTGATTTTCTTGTGCAAGATTTTTATTATTTTCAAAATCATAAAGAGTGAGTTATTTATAAGTTTTTGCACCCTGTTAGGTGATGATTTTACCAAAGAATCAAATATGAAGACACATACAATCAGAAAGCTTGAGTAATAATCCCTTGGATAACCAACAGCTGATTTCACTCCTGAAAAATAATATTTAGGAATTGATGTAAGAGATTAGACATTGGTTTTGATATGCATAATTCTTTCCCCTCATCTGGTTTAATTCTCATGATTTAAATGACTGCACAACTCCTGGACCAACTTTCAGATATATTCTATGTGAATTTTCTTCTTGGATTTCTGCAGTGAGAAAATTCCTCTCCAATAGCATCTGTTTTGAGGAATCTGTAGCTATTAGTTATTTTACTGCAAAGTCTTAAAAATCTAAGCATTTCATGACTATTAAAATCATAACTTTGAATACATTACAAAACTATAATTTAAACTTTGTTCTAAACCCTTTACATTAGAAGAGAAAAACAGGGGAAGGGCAGATAATTGGCTCAGGTCCTTAGTTGAGATCATGGTCAGAGATGTGATACTTCCCAGAAACTTCAGGAAGACATCATATCCACATGTGACTCCACCCTTTCCTACAAGAAAAAATAAAGCCATACAAGGCTGAAATCTTTCCTCTCTTTCCCAAAGTTAGGGCAGAACCAACAACTCAGAGCAGGCTAGGTTATTAAGTTTTATGTCTGAATGCCCAAAGAGGCAGCACAGGTCAGAGGTGAAATACAACAACTTGCAACACAGTTTAAAAAGTGATTTTTCATGTGGCAGTCTCCATGTAATAGAATTGACTGTTATTAAATTTAAAAAATATTGTGAAGTCTAACTGTTGAAATACTTAAAAGCATGTCCTTGAGGAAGCTGGAGGACACCTCTACTTATCCTGAAATCAAAACTTGAATTAGAACTAAAAATAGTCTTCTCTTCCAAGTTATTGTAGAATTTAATTTGTTGCTATAATTCACTATGGATGTTTAACAATATGTATGCAGCACCTGTAAAAATATTTTCACTAAAATTATTAGTTTCTTGGAAGACAGATATAGAAGTTCAGACTAAACATTACAAGCATTGTTTTAAATCCCTATTCTCATCATTAAATCATTCTTCTCTGATTTTCTTTAAACATTTTTCTTCCCCAATTTTCTTAAAACATTTTTTAACAAAAATGGCACCCGTGAACAGAATAGCTAGAATATTGCCAAAAGAATACACCTAACATAAAACCTTCCCACATTACTTATGTTTCAATACTCTATAGCTTTATAGAATAAATATCATTCAAAATTTATATTTATTCTTTTCTTGCTTTCATCTTAAAACATTTTATTAAAATGCAATTGATCTAAAATAAACTTTATGTTTAAAGTACCCAGTTTATGAGATTTGACATTTATTTACATATCTAGTCATCCATAAATACAAGATATACATACAGAATCATAAGCACAATCAATATAATGAATATATCCCATCACTCCAGAAAGTTTCTATTGTAATTCATTATGCCTGGAATTTATGCCTCTTTCCTTCTCAACATCTGGGTCCCTCTTTTATCCCCAGGCAACTGCTGATCTACTTTATTTCACTACAGATTACCCTGCACATTTTAGAGTTATAAATATTTGTATGGCCTTATACGTTTTTTGTTTGTTTTTGTACCAGGGATCAAACTCACAACCCCGTGCCCGCCAGGCAGGCACTTACGCCACTGAACTAAATCCCAGGCCCTATTTTTTGAGACAGGATCTCACTATGCAGTTCAGATTGACCTTGAACTCAGTTTGTAGCACAGGCTTGTCTCAAACTCACAAGGATCCTCCTGCCTCAGCCTCACAAGTGCTGGGATTGCAGGCGCGCGCCACCACATCCCGCTTGACCTCATATCTTTATTTCTCTTGAGAATTTTTCCAGAAGAATAGGTAAACCATATGATTTGTTGTATTTTTATAAGAACCTGCCAATCTATTTTTCAAAGTGCGTTATCATTTTGCATGGCCTACAGCATTGTGTGAGATTTCTAGTTAATACAAATCTACTCCATCCTTTTTATGTAAATTTCTTTGAACAAGATTTTTGTTTCTGTTTTGCTTTTGTTTTTGGTACCAAGAATCAAACTCAGAACCTTGTGCTTCCCAGGCAGGAGTTGTGCTGCTGAGCTATACCTCCTGCTCGTAATTTTTTTTTTAATTTAAATTTTAGAGATTCTAATATATTTTAGTGATATCTGATTGTGGTTTTAATTTGCTTTTGTCTAATGACTAAATGACGTTGAATGTTTTCATGTCCTTATCTACAATTTTTATGTCTTCTTTGTTGAAATGTTTGCTCAAATCTTTGTCCTTTCTGTGACATTTAGCTGTTTTTTCCAATTGAGTTCAGAAAGTTCTGCATATGTTCTCTTTAGAAACCTTTTGGTGGGCATATTGTTTATAAATAAATTCTTCATTTTTTTGGATTGTGATTTAATTTCCTTCATAGTACTTACAGAGCAAAAGATAGATAATACAAAAGAGAGAGAAAGAGATTTGCAGAAAGGAAGGAATACAAGACATGGGTGGGGGAAGGAAGAAGAATGGGATGAAAAATAAATTAAGATATGTTCTGCACACGAACCAACTCCCCATGATGAGGGTAATTGGTATATACTGCCAACATGCACTAATAAAAATAACAAATAAAACAATAGAAAGGGAGATAAGAACATAAGTTTTTAATTCTAATAAAGGGCAGTTAATGAATGTGTACTCATGGATGATACTTTTAGTTCTGTTTTATTATTTTTTTTCCTAAGCAAACTTACAGGCTGTTCTTTTGTATTTCTTTCCTAGAAGCTTACAGGTTTAGGTTTATATTCGGGTATATGATCCACTTTGATTTACCTTTAATATGATCTAAGTATTGTTTTCCAGCACCATTTAAAAAATACTTTTCCACTGAGTTACATCTTCACTTTTGTCAAACATCCATTTACCATATAAATTTTGGTCCATTTCTGGGACTCTCCATTCATTCCTATTATTTACTTATCTATCATGATGACACTATCACTTACCTGATTACTCTAATGTTAAATTAAGCCTTGAAAGTGGACATTGATAGTCTTTCGATTTTGTTTACTTTCGCAAATTTTTTGTGACACTTCTAATAATCTTTGAAAACTTGTATGAAATTTGCAATTGGTTTGTCAATTGCTGCAATATAAATCACTTCTGGCTTGATTTGAATGATCTTCACTTTTAGAACTCTACTCAGATGAATTCACAACTTAACAATACAGAATTTTATTATCCATTGGCACAAAATACTGTTAATCATTCAGTTGTCTCAGGAGTATCAATAGTAATCAGTGTATGTCTGTTTCAGATTTATTTCAATATTACTCCTATATAAAATCATATTTTTGATGTTATTTGAAATATAATTTTATATTCAAGTTCTGATTTTTTGACATTTCTGAGCCTAGGTAAAAAACATTTACATTTTTACATTGAATATGATGTTAGGTGGGGATTTTCCTGAATATCCTTCATCAAACAGAAATATCTGTATGGTTTTTGACAAAAGTGTATGCTGAATCAATAGGGATTGTCATATAGATCTCCTTTTGAGTATTTTAATAAACTGATTTATGATGAATAATTTTCAAACGTTAAATAAACCATGCAATCCAGAGATAACCTCCATTTAGTGTATTACCTTCTGTGTTTTTTTCTGTCTAGCTCTCTTTCTTCTCTTTCAATGTCTCTATCTCTTGCTCTACTCTCAGTGCATAGAGCATAACATATGTGATCCCATTTGCAAATATTTTATCAAAGTATTTGTTTATAACAGCTGTAAATTTTTCATTGTATCTATTTTTACTAATACAATTTCTGATTTAAATATTTGCTAAGATGAAACACTGGTCATATTGGTCTGGAGTTTTCTGTGGAAGAATTTTAGCTATGTATACAGTATCAGTATTAGACATGGAGCTATTCAATTTATCTGTTTCATTAATAAATTTTCCCTGGTTGCTTATACCTTTCAAGAAATTGTTTGATCTTCTTAAAATTTACTTGCACAAAACTGTTCATGAAAATGTCTTACTATTCTTTTAATATCTGTAAGATCAATATTTGTGATAGCACTTGCTGTATTCTTGATATTGCAAATTTTCAACTTTTTTCCTAATCACTCAAGTTTACCATCTACAGTTATCTCAGCCAAGCAACTTTATTTTTACTTTTTATTTTTCTGCATCCAATATATTCTTTTTGTGCTGATCTATTATATTAATCTCTCCCAGAAACTTTAAGTAAGTTTAATTTGCTCCTCTTTTTCTATTCGCTTAAAGTGGCAAATGAAATATTTTTTATCACTCTCTTTTCCTATTACCGGTATATAAAAGTTTCTACAAATATTTTTCTAGTGGCATCCAATGTATTTTGAAATATTTTCTCATTTTTATTCAATGCAAAGCACTTTTTATTTTCCTTTTCTTTCTTCTTTGTCATATGAATTATTTGGACCCAAATCCTTTAGTTTCAAATGAATTAGGGGATATTTCAGTATTTTTCTGTTGCTTCTTTTCTAAATTATTATTTTCGTTTGATTACATAACATATTTTGTATGACCTGAGCCATAAAAAGTATAGCAATACCTATTTTGTGGCCCTCAATATGGTCTTTTTGATAATCAGTGTGCATTTGAAAATAATCAGTTGAATATTCTGTAAATAATAACTCATTTTACTTGGTAGTGTTTCATATGGATGGAGCATTTCATAAATATTTGCTTACTACAATTTGTAATATTCTAATAATTTCATCTTTAATTCATCTTTTTATCCACTTGTTGAAGTAAATATTGAAAGCTATATTGTGAATTTCTGTATTTTATTTTTTATTTTTACTGGTTTTTAATTTGTGTTTTGAACATCTTTATTAGTTACATAGGCATGGAAAATTTTTATGTTTTTTTGGTAAAGTTATCTTTTAATTACTATAAAATACTGTGCCCTCTTTATTCTGACATGAACATTGTTTGACAGTAATGTAGCCTCTCCAACTTTCATTGTTTCAGGTAGGATTGTTTTTTCCATTTTTAAGGATTAATTTATTTGCTCATTTGTATACTAAATGCATTTTTTGAAGACAGCCAGTAGTCAAGACTCACTAAATTACCTAATATGAAAATCTCTACCTTTCAATTGGACTACCTATAGCATTTACTTTTGGTTTAATTTTAATATCACTGCTTTTAGTGAATCCTTGATGAACTCCAATTGCCATTTTTGCTTGTATGGATAATGCTTTTGTTACCAAATATAAAAATTTCTTGCTTTTCTTAGATTCAGAATATTGCCTGTGTTATTCTAAAAGCTTTTAATTTTATATTTTCTTCTGTTATTAATTTTGAGCTAATTTTTGCTACATGCAAAACAGGCTGAGGGTCACTTTTTGTGCTGTGGATGCCCAATTCCTTCACACAATTTGTTACAAAATTTATATAGCCTAAATCAAATTACATGTGTACTTTTTACAAAAAGAAATTGGACAGCATGTTATTGGCATAAGTACAGACACATAGATAGGCTGATAGAACAGAACAGAGAGGGTACAATTTAAAACATGCATCAATAGCCAACTTGCTTTCATCAAAGATGGTAAGAACACATACTGGAGAAAGGACAACTTTCTCAATGAATAGTCCTGGGATGATTGAATAGATGAATACAAAAAAAAAGTAAGAAAAAGAAAAAAAGAAAAAGAAAAACACCCAAGAGACCGGACTTCTGTTGCATATCAGTTAAAAAAATTATCTCAAAATGAATTAGAGATTTAAATGCAGGCCTTGAAACTATGGAACAACTACAGTTAAAAAAGAGGAGGGAGTTCTCCAGGGCATTGAAATGGGCAGAGATTTTTTTTGTACAATGCTTCAAAAGCATAGGAACAAAAACAAAACTAGAAATGCAATTAAATCAAACTAAGAAGCTATTTATAAACATTTTAATAACTCATTTTGTCTCCGAGCACATATATGTTGGTACTGAGCACTGCTAATTCGGCCTATGACACTGGACATTACAGATACTCCTCCAAGCAGAACACTAGTGTGCTCATTAAATACGATTAAGTTACCAATAACTACTGAGTTAAGTAAGTTGATCAATGGCATGAAAAGACACTTATTCCATCCTTTCTTTATCCATTTACTCATGAACTCATTCTATCCTTTAAAGATTGATTGTGTTTCTTTCTTTTGCCTAGAGGTGTGTCAAAGTGTGAAGTGCATAAAAGATGTTCTAGGCTGAGTAAATCCATAATGGTTTTTTATCACTGATGCCTAATGAGTTGTTTCTCAGCATCAAAGTAAATTCAGTAAATATGGCCTTTTGCTTTTACAGTTAGGCAGAGACATATTTAACATATGTGTTAAAATGTATTTATTTAAACTACAATATAGATAGTAGTGATGCAGCTCAGTGGTAGTGTTGCTTAGTACACATGAGAGCCTGCAAAAAATGAAAAAATAAATAAAACTGCAAAAATTGAAAAATAAATAAAACTTGAAACAACATATATTATGAGTGTAGTAAGCATACAAATGTTTAGAAGGAAAAGGTAACTCAGGAATGATCTAGCTCAATACCTGTGGTTATGAAACTTTGAATAGGTAGGTTACAAAAAGTAGATTGTGGAGTTAGACAGCTTGATTATAACCTGAATCCATCATTCATTTTTCTAAACTCTCTATTTCTTAGTGAGATTAATTTAGTCTCCCTTAACCTCACTATCCTCATCTATGAAATAAGCATATGTTTTCTGGGAGGACTGATGCTAAGGGGAATGTGGGAGCACAAAACTACCCAAATGCTATATACACATTAATTAGTAAAAATGAACTACTGGGAGCAGTATCGTGATTTGAACTCACATCTCTGATTCAGCCTCAAGGGATGAAACTGGTTGAATATGACATTGCGTATTAGAGTGCATTGAAGTACTTAACTGATGTTCTTAATTATTTACCTCCTCTTTTATGAATGAACTTCACCTTCCTGCAACATGAAGATCAGATGTGACCAACACAACTTGCTTTGACCTGGAAAATATGAATGTGAAATGTGAATGAATCTTAACAGAAATTGTGTAATTTTCCTTTTTCTTTATTGTATTAATAAGGCTAGTATTACATAGTAGGGGCTGAATTTTGTAGATTAAAAGAATATATTGTGTGGGATAAAAGTTTAGCAAATCCATGATGACAGACTAGTGGCTAAGCAAAACAATTGTTCTTGTAAGCTTTTGAAATTTGGGGGATGTTATGAAGATAGAATAATGTAGTAAGATATAATAAATATAACAACTTACATATTTTTGTGAAATGTTGCATGAACCATTTTCCTCTAGAGAAAAACACCTTTAGATAGATAGATAGATATAAATAATATACATAATAATATACATGTGTATATAGAGAGATAAGAAAATGGATCAGATACATAGGAAAGCTAAAAAGTCCAGACTAAGAAAAGCCATTGTTACAGTTCCACTTGAATTCTGAAGTTCTTAGAAAGAGAACCCATCGTATGATTCTGAGTCTAAAAGCAGAACATGGATGTCCCAGCTCAAAGACAGGCAGTCAGAGAAGAAGTCTTTCTTACTTAGCCTTTTATTTTTCTTGGATCTTCCACAGACTGAATGATATAAGTGAGGACAATCTGGCTTATTCAGGCTACAGATTTAAATGTTTGCAAACATCCTAACAAAAGCATCTCAAAATAATGCTTAACCAAGTAAATGGACACTCTGCGGCCCTGTCAACATGATGCATGAAGTGAATCATAGCAATTGTCTTACTGTTCCTTTCTAAGACAACAATGCCTACAAAATCTGCCAAATAAATGTTTGAATGTTCTGAATTTGATGTGGAAATTCTGTTTGGAAAGTGTTGATCTTCTGGAATCAAGAGAAATCATGAACGAGTAAATTTTTTTCAGTTTTCATCCCAGATGTTTGGCAACATACAAACAGAATAAAATATAGATGATCTTGAAATAAAATTAACAGAATTGTAGACTGATCAGGGAAAATGATTTTAAAAATGAAAGAAACATAAAATGCCTTCCCAAGGGTATTCTTTTACTCATTTATTAAGGACCCTCTAAATTATCATTTGGTCAGAGGAAAGATTCAATCAGTGTTAGCTGCCTAGAAATATTAGTCAAATAACTACCAATAAAAAAAAAATACTATGACTGAGGCTTTTCCGATCTGAGTACTATTTAATTTTAAAATGGTGAATATATTATTGATGAAGGTGCATTAAAAATAAAAACACTGTAGTATTTCTTCAGGTAAAATAATAATCATTAGGAACAAATAGCAAGTTCTTCACAATTTTCTAACAGAACTACAGTTGCATAAAATTATATTTTAAAGACTTTCTTTCTGTTTTTTGATAATGAATCTGCAAGAAGAAGGGAGGGCTGGACATGGGAATATTTGATGGGCACTTCCAATGCCACGTTGGAATCCCATACAGTATTTTAAATTCTGTAGTGATTACATTGCTGTTAAATTCGTTTCATGCATTTTTTGTATTAATTGAATGTTTAACACTATTTTAAAAGAAGAAATTCAGTAAACTGAAAAGGTGAAAACTACCAGCTGATTTTAAGTGTGGAAAATCTGATGAGGGCAGTGCCAACATCAGCGATGGCTGAGGAAAAGGGTGGAAGTGGTAAAGTAAAGCCAAAGTGTGTTAAGAGCTTTCTCAGGAAGATGTGGTAATAAATGAAAGATGATGTTGATTAGAAAGGAATTTTTATTTTATATTTTAGATTCCACCTCCTAAGTTTTTTCTATCACCTTCTAATAATGCCATCAAATTGTGATGGCATGAATGAATTAATCGACTGCTGAAGTTAGAATCCTCATGGTCCAATCATCTTTTGAAAGGTCTACCTCTGAATACATGGGACTTTCAGGGGAAGAGTTAGATGCCAACCATGGCATTGCTGATTGTTATGTTGGTGGGTATGGTGCAGAAATCATGTTATGTGATGATTTTTAATGCTATTTGTTACCACTGAGGTTATAGAAAGATGAGTAGATTACAGAATTATTTAAAATAAAGAGCAAAATTGTGCTAAAAATTCCCCAGAACAGACCCAAAGAAGCACTTCAAGGGTGCTTGCTAGCCAGGACATACAGAAAGGAACAGGGCCAGGAAACCTGTATTCTCTGATTATATCACCACAATTATGGTGACATGTGTAAGGCATGCTTATATCCTTGTGTTCTTTTAGACCAAATAAATGTTCTCTTCTTCATAACATTTATATGAGAAACTACATATGAGAACATCTTCAAATATCCAAGTTTCTAGAAAGTTCTGAAGGTATATGGAGCTCGTAAGTTTACACCTGCTTGTGAGATAATGGTGAATAAAATAAATTGTGTGGGGCATCCACAAGCTTTTAGATTTATATAATTTGGTACTTATTTTATCTCTGAATAAAAATTTATTGTATACAGTTTCAAGCACTGAGAATTTATAAAAGAAGAGAAAAAATGTGTGCTATTGGTAGACTTAAATTTTAGTGAAAGTAAAAATGTTGCAATTAGTAAACATAATAAATAAAGATGATATGCTTGAAAGTGATACGAAGCAACAAAGGATTGAAAAAAATTAAAGTAGAATAGTGAAATGGACATGAAATATGGAGTTTAGTGTTTTTATTGTAATCAAAGTACTCTTTTTAAGTATGAACCACCGGACCTTGTACCAGCTATCCCTTTTCCCCTCAGATATCCAGTGGTTAAATCATTCTTTGCTCAGCTGGTACCAAGGTCCTGAGGTGGGAGTGTTCATGACTTGGAGACAGAATTCCAACATGCTGGGTGTAAGAGACAGTGAGGAAGGAGAGAAAGTGAGGAAGTCAGAGAGATAAAGAGAAGCCCATTCATTGGCTTCTCCTAAATAAAATGAGGAATTTACCGGAGTAATTTAAATAGGTGAAAGAAAAGACTTGATCTGAGTTTTATAAATCACTGCAGCCATTGTGTTGAAAAGATTGGTCAAATGATGGGTGGGAGAGAAGGACAAATAGCTGAGAAGAAAGCAGTTAGAGTTAAGGGGCAAGATAAGGTCGAGGGACATCATGTTTCCATCCTGAAAGCAAAACACAGTTTGCCGACAGATGTAGAAGAGAAAATGTGAAGTTCAGAATAACATCAAAATTTTGGCCTGAGCAACTGGAAAAATGTAGCTGCCAGGAAGTAAGATGGGAAGACTGTGGGGACAGCAGAGCAAGTGCCCCCTTCCTTTCCAGCATCAGGACCAGTTTCTTGGGAGATGATTTTCCTTGATTGGTGGAGAAGATGATTTCTTTTATTATTATTATTATTATTATTATTATTAGTTTGTATTTATAATAGAGAGTAGTTACACTCCTCAGCAGCAGCATCGCTGCCCCAGCTCCACTTCAGATCATCAGGCAATGAATTCTCAAAAGAAGCCCATGACTCAGAACTTTCACCTGCACAGTGCACAGTGGGATTCACTGTCCTATTCTCCTGTAAGAACCTAATGCTTCGACTTCTTTTCACCACCTTATTTACAAGAGATTTGAATAGAAGGGAGGGTAGAGGAATGGGAAAAAGAGAAGATCAAGATATATCATGTACAGATACAAATTCCCTATGATGAATGTGATCATTAGGTATACCTAAGTTGTACCAATTAACTAAATTAATAATAATAATAAAAAAAGAATTCAATACTGCTACTGATCTGCCCGTAATTGGAGCCCAGGTGGTGCTGTTACTGATACACAGTGGCTGTCAATATAGATCAAAGTGCACAGCCTGGTTCCTAGCAGGACAGGGGCTGCTTGGGCACCCCTGCTCTGGGTAACTCAAGTTTGAGATGTCAGCAAGACATTCAGAGAGCTGGAAGCATGGGTCCTGGTTTCCTCTTCTCTCTACTGTGACACTCTTTCCCACCAGTATGAGAATAAATGTCACAAAGCAGCATCTTTGAGTAGCACATACTATGCATTAAATGATGTTTATATTTCTTAATTCTAATATGTTTCCAAAGTTGTCTTTGTTTGTTTGAACGTATTACCATGGAACAAAAGTAACTGGAAAGTACTTAACAGATGACTTAGATGACACGGAAATAGCTAAGACTATCTAAACCTTATTTAGTCTGTTCTTTCAGAAGTTTAAAGTACTTGACCCTCATTGGAGGATGCTTTCTGTGTTGAAATCTAATTCAGATTTGAGTATTGCTCTGAAATCTCTATCATCATTTTGAAGGCCAAATTTACAGCACTTGTCTCCTAGATAGGAGATTTATGAAATATTCTTTCACCTTTTAGCCAAAAGGAATCTTTCAGTGTGTCACAATACAATCATGAACAACCTAAAGACTAGACTATATCATGTTTCTGTTATTTGTTGATTAAGTTGTTGCTAATGAGGAGATTAATTCCACATATTTAAGTCCACAGTGATTAACAGGCAGGTTTATAGGATGGAAGTGTTTACAGATCATTCAAGGACCTTGATTGTATAGTGACATGAATATTTTGCAACATTTTCTCTTAGTTATTTTACATGCTTGGCTTATAAATCTGTAAATAAAAATGGCAGATCTCCCCAAACATTCAATCTGAGCTGTGAGTTTACCCATGCAAGTGCTTCAAGTGGTAACACAGGCAAATATAAAGCAACATTCTCTTCTATTTTATTGGTGTACTTTACAAGAATTCTGCAGATACACAAGCTTCAAAGATCGTAAACACCAAGGTCTTGAAGAATTTGCCTTCCTATAAAGTGCTTTTTGATAAGTGGTACTGCCTTCCAACCTATAAATACACTGCTACCCTTGAGGGAGCGAAGATTTATCTCTTTTCGATTTACAAGTAAATCCATTGTTAACCCATCTCACCTCTTCACCAGTAAAGGGCTGATTTATGACTGATGGGCAATGGGTTCATTGGAGGCAGCTGCTACTAAGGTTAAGAAGACAAAGCATAAGAAAACCTAGTGAATTGTGCACAATTTAATGAAGTCAACCGTACTACTTTGCACAGTGCCAGTCCTAAAAAAAGCAATTGACTGTTGCATATTATAAAGCTGTGATGGGAAAGAGGAGGCAACTTAGTAAATATACTTCAAGCAGAAAATTATGTAAAATGTTTGGAAATTATGGAGGTGTCATGGTTGTCTCTGGGAGAATCCTGAAAAATTCGTTTTTGTAAATGGTTACTTGTCCATTATGGTTTTCATCTCTTTCTATGTCACAGTCTAGAGGAATGTATTTTTCATATTAAAGAATAATAAACAAAAACAAAATGAAAAGCATATTTCTATGATCTGAACATCAGTGTTTCCCTAAATTCCTGTGTTGAAACCTAAGCCCCAGTACAATAGTCCTAGGAGGTGAGATACTTGGGAGGTGCTTAGTCATGAGGGTAGACTGTTCATGAATGGGATTAGTGTTTTTGGGAAAGGATACCTCACTTGGACTTTACCATCACATGAAGAGACAGAAGAAAGTGCTGTCTATGAACCAGTGATTGGTGGAGACTCACAAGACGACAAATCTACGAGCACCTCGATTTTGGACTTTCCAGCTTCCACACAGTGAGAAGTAACATCTGTTATCTATATGCTACTCAGTTTTATAGCAGTAAGAAATTCTAAGAGACACAGTATATATTTATCAAAGATGAATATTAGAGTCAGTTGATTGAAATAAATGTTAATGTACTGGCCAATACAAAAGTTACTGATTTTAAATATTTTTTGTTATTGGTATATATTTGCAGGCCTTAATGGTTATATTTATTGTGGGGAGTTGGTAAATGTACATTACACATCTTTATGTTCATGTTCCCTTCCCCTCCCTTCTTCCATCTCTTAGTGAGAATTGCAATGTACCAAGCCAGGGGATTCCATTAAATCTTTCACCGACTCCTCTGTAAAGTACATTTTGCCTCAAGTGCACAATTTAAGAGTAGTTGAATTTCCCAAAATATGTTGTTCAGAGTATAAACCATCTAAAAGATCCTTCATTATTTCTCTTAGTGCATAAAGAAACAAAAAAGAAACTTCAGAAGAGGTTTTTATGTGATACACTATATCATGGTCAAAACATCTTACAATGTGGGACTGGAGTGAATCAGAATGTGTAACACTTTTTTTCCAGCGTTGTATGGTAAAAGCCCACTTGAGAAGAGAAACGCTGCTCACTCTGTCCTCTTCTCGGAGTGTTTTAAAGCACAGCAACATTTCAAAAGCTCTGTGAGGTTTTACAATTGAGAATCCTGTTCAGTATCATCACGCTCTTTTGTTATTGTTTCAGATAGCATAAACTTCATTCGCATTTTAATATGGTACTGTTAGTCTAATCTAACTGCTCTCGAAATATGGAAACTGAGACCCAGAATGGTAACTGATATGACTACGACCTTTAAAACTGTTTCAAAGCCTAAACCAGAACTGTAGTATGTGGATGATCAACTCATTGCATTCTAGGAGTTTATGCTAAAGGCTTTGTAAAATACTGAGCTAAATGTAGAATCAGGGGCTAAACAGAGAAAACAGCATTGCTCAGTACTTTAAGAAATCTTATTTGCTTTGATATTTCATTTCTTTTTACTGCTAAATAAAGTAGTTTGAAAGCTAGGCACAGCAGCACATTACTATAATTCCAGCACCTGAGAGGCCGAGACAGGGGAATGGCAACTTCCAGCCCTGCCTAGACAATTTAGCAAAATCCTAACCTAAAAAAAAAAAAAAGAACAAAAAGTATGGAAATGAGGTTTTGGGGGATGTAGCTCAGTGCAAAGGGCCTTGATTCAATTTCCAGTACTGAAAAATAAATTAATAAGTAAAGAAAAATTTTAAAAATTTTAAAATACAATGCCTCAATTAGCTTCCTTCATCTGGCAACAAGCTACTAACCTTAGAGAATTATCCAGAAACTTGAATCTTTCTTACTGAAAATTGGAAAAATTAAATTATATTTTCCACAACAAGTTGGGTAGTGCTACCATAACAAAATATTACAAACTGGGTGGTTTCAGCAGCAGAAATTAAATTTTCTTCAGTTCTGGAAGCTGCAAGTCTGGGGCCATGAAGGTTGGTCACAGACGAAGACTCTTTTCCTGGAGGGGACATGGCGCCTTCTATTAACATGATCTCTTCTTTTTCCTATATGGTGAGATCTCTTCTTATAAGAACTCCAGTCTTAATATATTAGAGACCTGCACTTATGACCTTATTTGAGCTTAATTACCTGCTGAAGAGATTATCACCAAATATATTCAAATGCTGAAGTAATGAGATAACATTTAAACATAGATTCTGAAATCACACAATTCACACTAATACCATGTGTTATTTTGTCCTGTGGTTTGTTATTTCAGGAAACATTGCTATTAACTCTGTATTCTCTCAATCAGCCTCAGATTACATTTCTTTCTGAACCAGATCTTTCTATAAATATTGAATAACCTGGAAAAGTTTGGGGGAAAGGCCCCAAAACAGTTTCAAGGATTGATTTTGACCCCACCTTCAATTTCTATAGACCTGAGTTTCCTGCATAAAACAGTCTATCTCTAGGATGCCAGATTTAGACTCTTTCTCCAAGGTATGGCCGGCTGCCCTTTGGCCACTTCTACCAAGCACCTGTCACAACATGTTCACTGTCCTTCTGCAATAATTAGATCATCAATTGTGGATTTATATATCGTTCTCTGGGCAGCATCTCTTCTACAAGATGAGACTTGATGTTTATGCCAGCTATCCTGGTAGTATCAATATGTTCAACCTTTCTTGAGAACAGTGTCTTATACAAGGCCAAATAAGTGTGATTGCATTGTGTGTAACTTTGCCTACCCTTCAAACACTCTGGTGGTTATTGAAAGCCTAAATACACATGTACATAATGAATGTCAGGTTCATTTTGAACTCATTGCAAGAAGGAATATATGTAATTAAAAAATAAATACTTTGCATTTGACTACTTTCTTGACAACTTTTCACTGTGCATTATTACTATGTAATTAAAATGACTATCAACTCTGTATTGCCTTTTATTATTGTTCTGCATAATAATTTTCAAAATGAGACACAGACAGTGGTAGTACTATGGCTCGGTTAGGATCATGTACCTATTAAGTGTTTGACGTAATCTTAAACCTAGTTGTTTTCAATCCCAGACATTCATTCATTCATTCATTCATTCATTCAGCACTGACTACCTGCTATACTTTGATAATACGTGAGTGAAAAGATGATGCACTATTTCTGCCTTTGAAAAGAGTCAGGTGATAGAGACATAGAGACTTTATTATGAGAATTAAAAATAGACTGTATAATTTAAACCCTGAGAATTGGTGTTTGGTGAGGCAGAGGGTGCAGTGATAAGCAATAATTCTTGAGAGGCACTGTAGACATTAAAATCCCATATGCTTTGAATAAACCAGGCTATCACCCATACAGAAATTTAACTGGTCATTAAATTAATCTGTCTGTATTACTGAGCAAACTATAAACCTAATTAATATGCCAATGCCACCTTTTACTCAATTGTCATAATTTAAATTAAACAGAAACAGATTTTTTTTTTAAATGGATGCTAAACTCCAGTCTTTGCCATAATCGTGATTTTAAGAAAGAGCTTACAAAGCTTCAGAGAGGGCTTGCCTCCAGCCCTACTCTCCAGTCCTGGTAGGAAGACAGGGCTAGTGGAAGTCCTGACCTAGGCTCTGCAGGGTGGAGAGACTTTCTCACAAGCACAGATACTGCAGAAGCCAAGGGTGAGTTCAGATTTAAAGTTACAGAGAAGCAAGGTGGTTAAATCAGATAAGAGTACCCAGTTCAGTGGGGACAGCTAGAGAACTGCACAAACAAAACAGAGGAAAGCAGAACACACAACACTACCCTAAATATGTAGCTTGTTTGAAACAGTAACAGAGATGAGACAGAAGATACTGGTACAAATGAAGATTATGGGGAACAATTCCTTACTCTCTTTGGCATGTCATTATAATGATAATCATAAGAGAAACCCAATTTCAAAATACTAATTTCTTATTAAGACTTATTCTTTTATCTCAGTACAAAAATCTAAGCAAAAGCTCATTAAGCACAGCCAGTGTGCTTTGTAGGCACTTTTTATGTCTCATTTCAAAGTCACAGAATGTGAGTGGTTCTTTGCACTATGCTGTTGTCCTTGAAGAACTGAACTCACACCTAAACTTTTCTTAAGTAGCTCATTATGAAAGACTGTGTGTAAAAATGGCACCCACATTAAACATGCTTGTATTCACAGCATTTTGGTTAACACATTTCTCAATCCATCACTCACTCAGATAATGTTGTGGTATTTGTGCTGATTTCTTTTATATCTATTTTCTTTAAATGTCAAGAGTTACCCTCATTCCTCTGCAGTTATGATATTTGAGATCTAAATATGTATTTATAAACTCTACATCTTTCATGTTTATATAATTATCAATAACATGCTTTCTTTTTTACAAGAAAGCCCTTAATTTATTTTGTCTCTTCACAATTTATTCAGGAGCATTTCTATCACTGTCTTCTAGATACAGTTCTATGATCGATATTTGTAAGCTTTTTTGGTTATGTAATATACTTTACAATAATATGCTATTACATTTTCAAATCACCCATTCAATGCAATTGTAAGTATCTACTGTAAGCCTTCTGGTTATTAGTCAGATTGCTTTTGTCTCTTTTAAAGTAGACTTATTTTGTATTGACGTAAATGAATCCAGAAAAATTAAAAGGCCATACATACCAGCAAGTAGTTACCAGAAAAGCTTTTTTGATACATAACCCTAACATGCCAGAACAAAACTGCATTGCAAATAATGCAGTCTGACTAGTAAGACACACATTTGAAATTGAAAGTTAAATATACTTTTGCTTACCCTGATAAGCTACTTCACGTGCCTCATTTGCATGCAAATAATGGTTCAATAGCTATTTTAATTGCCATATTCCCCCAAAAGCAAAGAAAACTGATTCAAAATATATTTATTATTTTGTATAGGAAAGAATGTTAATATTCAGCAAATAATTGCCTAATTTACATAGTGATTAGACTCATCTGCAATAAGGTATTTTTTATAAATATATGAAAGGAACATTCAGTGTGAAATTTGACAAGCGACATAATAAGCAAATCTAATAAGGAAAATTGTATGCAGGTGAAAGACTTCTAGTACATTATTTTAATATAACTTTATTACTAATGTCAGAATAATAAGTCAAGTCCTTAAGCATTCTGTGCATCGTATTTGGTAGGTGAGAGGGGAAAAGCAAATATAATATAGTTAAAAATATTGAACATGATCAAACATATCTGAAAGAGATAAATTCCTCAGGGAAGAATTCCACCTACATAATTTCAAGTGGAGTAATCTATTTTCTAATTAGCAAAGAAAAAATCCCCTGTATATGACCTTGAATTCTAAAATATTAGCTCAGAGGGAATATTTACAATCCAGAGGCTCAGATGCATAATGAAAATACGGACATGACTTTTACTGTTGTTAAGGTTCTTTTTAAATCATTCTTAGGAATAATCAACCTGTGTTGACTGACATTTATAGTATGGAAATTGGCTGGAATACAAATGCAATGGCATTGGGAATGAGCAGGCACATTACTGAGGCAGCAGGTTAAATATTTGCGGTGTTCAAAGCTATTTTTCTTGGTGGAACCAATACCTCTGTTCATTTTGATCAAGCTCATATTCTAAATGAGTTTTACATATTTGAAATTATTTTAGTTCCCTGACACTACTCCTTCCATCATTTTACAGTCACTGGTTATTCATCCACAGAAATGTACTTTCCTGCTTTCAACATTTTTAAGTATGATAAAAGAGGAAGGACTTTAGGATTTATGCTTGAAGAACTTGCCAGGTAGAAATGTTTAAGTGAAAAGTCATACAGTTGCATCCATAAATGAGTAAACTGACATTTCTGATTATTAAAAAAAACTATTCATTCATGTGTGTGTTGCTATCAGCTAGAAAGAATAATTGTAAGAACACTGGAGCTAAGCATTGAATACAAAGAATAGAGAAGCTTAATAAAAAAATTGCAAACATAACCTTTTGTCCTCAGAATTCAGAACAAGATACAGATTGTTGGAGAGTAACAGAGGAAAGTCTATACTATTTTGAGAGACAAACTGTAGGGCAAATGACACTGTTTTGAAAAATATCTAGGTTTTGGTGTCAGGCACATGAGTTGGAAGTTCCATGCCCTTGCTCGTCCTATCTGACCCAAGGAAGTTATAGTCCTGGATTTCAATTTCGTACAAAATGAGAATAAAAATTTTCTTTTAGGGCTGTGGTGAAAGTTGAATAAGGTAGTTAATGAGCATAAAATCTCTGGAATCTGACCTATTCAGTAAGGAATGGCAAATATGATTATTCTGGAAGGTTTGGGAGCATGAACTCCTGAGATAATTCTTCCCTCAGCATCTAATTGCCCTGACCCTCCAGGATGTTCTCCATCTGTCCTATGTTTAAGAAAGAGAACAGACATGTTGCAACCACCAGGACACACCTGATCAGGCATACACCTGTTTCCAAATAGTACATTAATGTCATAATGGGAAGTAAAACTGTTTATGATTATAATTTACTACATGCAATACAAACTGTGCATTTATCTAATAGTCACTCGCACGTACTCATTGTCCATGAGAGAATATTAAGTCCTGGTAGAAGCCTTTATTATTCCTGACACAGAATGACAGCTGAAATTGAGTAAAATTGCAACTCCCGTAAATATGGTGGATGAAGCAAAAGTTTGTGAGCTTCTAAGTAAAATTACTGATGTGTGGAGAAGTGCAGAAATGTCAACATTCAAGAAAATTATTCTGTATGAACTCATCCAAGGAATCAACTGTTTAGTGGAGGAACACAGTTGAATAATTCTATGGGATTTTCTGTAACTCTGATATTAACACTAAAAGTGCACATTGCAGGCCAACCAAAATATGAGCAAGCTGAATGCTGCACTCCGTATATTGTGACTGAGGTCATTCCCCCCCCAAAAAAAATGATGAGGGGCAATATTAACATTAATAATCCTATAAGTCTGACTCTCTGTAGTAAAAGATTGCAGGAGAAAAAGCATCTGATAGAAATCAGCAGTCTTTCATGATTAGAATTTTTCAAGCTTCTTGACTGAGAATCCTCCTCACAGAAAGGCCCAAGTGAAACAGAGTGTCAGGGTGTTAGGGTGACTCTTCATGCTGGAAAACTGTTTCTGAAAGGCCTGCTTATCTTTACCATGTCCTTCTCATGAAAATCGGAACAGATTTTATAAATAATATGTGACAAGGAATCATAATCTCCATAAATGGGATAGAGACTGACCCTTGTCTAGCTAAATCAGTTGAATTCAATTAAAGGCAGGGGAAGCTAATCTGGTTGTATGTGAGGGGTGAATGTGAAAAACTCAAAGGATTCTTGTGTTGTGTACTGTTGTAGTCAGGGATTGCAAGGAGAACAATTACACATAGGACACATAATTTATAGTATTATATATAATGATCACCCAAGGAATCGAATACAAAGAAGGTGCAGGAAATTTGTCCACAACACTAAAGACCTAGAAAATCCAGCCAAGGGCCTGGAACCCATGGAAATAACCTGCATGAGTTCCGCTGAAAACCTAAAGCCCATGAAAATGACCCATGCAAGTGTATCCCACAGATCCGCACTGGGAATGCCCAAAGGTCAGTCGAGAAACTGGCAAGTTTATCCCAGCAGGAGGAAGGATCTGTGCCAGCAGGCTGAGGGTTCTGTGCTGGAGCCAAGAAGCGATGCTCAAAATAAGGACCAGGGCTCCCCTGACAAGTAGCACAGCCATCCTTAGTGACAGTGAGGTCCTGAGCTCCTCTGACAATGAGAACAGTTGAGTAGATATCAGGAAGCCAGCATGACAACCTTCTCCTGGAGATTAAACAACACACATCTCCCCCTCCGGAGCCAGGAAGTGATGCTCAAAGTAAGGACCAAAACTCCCCCAAAGTGAACCGGTGTCATTCTCAGCAACAAGGTCCTGTGCTCCTCTAATGATAATGGCCAAGTTTATATCAGGAAAACCAATGACTCCAAAAACAACAATGCTTAGGAGGACCCACAATGCCTCTTTGTTCCTCTCCATGTCTCCTTTTTATGCTGGCAACAGTCCTCAAGTGGGCCATCCACACTCAGTGCCATGCTGATTCAGTTCAGCTGGTATTTCAGTTGACCACTAGTTACCAATCCACTACATGTACTTAAACTGATGTTTACCCTATGATCTTAATTGTTCCTCCTGTCCAAGTAGCCAGTGTGCTATAGCAGTCAGTGCTCTCTGAAGGCAGTGGCAGACCCAGAGAACTGGTGCTATGTGGGAGCACATTAAGTAATGGGACCACAACGTATGAGATCTGCACAGGGTCTCCATTGTGACAGATTTCATATCGGTTACCTGTTAACTCCAAAGCAGGAGAAGCTCTATTCTGGGCTACTGATCCTCTGCCTTCAGAAGTGCTATGTGGATCACTAACCACCAAGAATCTTACTCTCAGAATATAATTGGGATACTTGCAACATGTTTGCAAATGTTTTCATGTTTTTTGTTTGTTTCATCTAAAATTGTAGGAATTCATTAGCAACTCTCTGCATAATAGTACCAGTGATAGATAACAACAGATGAAATCATTTAACTGTCTTGAGCAATTTGTTTATTCATCTTTCCAAATCCCACGTGAGGTGCATTACTCCATTGAACAGAAAACTCAACATGTAGACTTTTTGTAAATTGCCAAAGATAAATGTTCTTAAGGGTCAAGAAGAATTTTGAAACCAGGAAGTCTGATTACCTGACCTGCACAGTCCATGAGTTTCCCAGAATACCTTTGTGATAAGGCCAAAATTTTCTTAAATTGTCATCAAACTTTTCACTTTTTCCCTATGTATATCCATATATTTAACAAATTTTAATTAGTTGTGTATATTAATTTTAAGCACGTGTTAGTTATTCATAACCATTTGTACTCACAACTCCTTAAATTTTATTTTCTATCTTGCATAAGAGGGACATTTTATTCCTCTTAGGAACAAATCAAAACAAAACAAAACAAAACAAAACAAAGTCACAGAGACATTGTTTGACTGCCATCAGATCACAAGTTGCATATAAAAAGTACAATTACCTAGAAGAGATGGCTCTTGTTGAGGTATGGCAAGAACTATACACCGCTGTCCCCAGATTTTCTACTTGACATTCTCTTGAGCAACTTTATAAAGTGTATTGAATATACTATGGCCCCCCAAGTCCTCATATACTTTTGATGGGGCTAAGTCTGGCACTTGCTTGTGTTGGGTTTGTTGTCTAGTGCCAGGATTGGCAACGTGAGTGCTGTACCCGCCCAGGGGTGGAGCTGACATACAGTGTAAATGAGGCAGGTCTTCCTCTTGCGTTTCTGCCTTCTCTCGCGTGCACGCGCACTCTCGCTCTCTAGCTAGCACGCCTTGCTGCTTGCAGCTGCCGTGAATGGCAGCCCCTCCACACCATGCTGACTTGGAGCCAACTAAGTGTGGACTGAAACTCCCAAGAAACTGTAAGAATAAACCTTTCCTTCCCTAATTTTGGGCGTCAGGTATTTTGTCTCGGCAACAAGCGAAAAGTAACTACGACATAAAGTATTTCCTATTACTATTTCAAGAATATCAGCTCTTCAAAAATAATTTAATTTTTAAGAACCCAATTCCCTCTATCTACTTTCTAAACTATAGAGACTGCTCTGAGGACAAAGCTATTTTAAAAAAGAATGCCAAATTTTGGGAGATGGTACAGGACTGAGGCAGAAGGTCAGAAGAGGACATAATCATATTGTGCAAAAAAGACTACATCATCCATTAGAAATCTAATGTGAACCACTAATCTTTTTTTTTTTTTACATTTTCTCATAGCCACGTAGAAAAAAGAGGAGGACAATATTGAAGTTAATTTTGATAGTGTATTTTCTTTAGCATCTGTGTGAAATTTAAGGAGTGATCCTAAAACACAATTTTTAAACAAAAAGATTATAGGAAAAGAAACATTGCTAACAATCCTCCTCAACCTGCTCTCCCTTTTTTCAAAATGTGGATTAAGGATTAAGAGAGAAGATAATGGAAGCCACTGGGTATGGATGGCATCAATCAATAGGCTTATAGCTTGAACAGATTATAAAAGGACAGAAAGAAGGCAGACTGCTGCTTCTCTTACTGCTCACTTCTCCACTGTCTCCTGCCTGCTTTGCCATGGACACTTTCTCCTCTCCAAAGTCCCTCTGCTGTACTGCCCTGCTTCAGGCCAACCAACTATGGACTGAAACCTCCACAAACTGTGAGCTGAAATGAACCTTTCCTCTTTGAAGTTTGGGTAACAGGTATTTTGCCACAGCAATGAGAAAAGTAACAAAGACACACACAGATCCCATCTTTCTTGCCACTTTCTCAAGCAGTTCTAGAAGGCCTCTTCCATGAATGTCATTATAAGTTTGATACAAAATACGATGAATACGGATGTGAGAACAGTCCAGTGAAAGGCAGTCTCTAACAACATTATTGTGGGTTCTCTTCAGCCGTATTCACTAGATCTGGCACCCACCTTGTGACTTCTGACTCTTCTCCAAATTCAAAGTTATCATGAAAGGCAAATGTTTTGAATTGATTCAGGACAAAGAGGCAGTCACTACAGCACAACTAAAGATATTATGTGTATTATAAATATACTATGCCTTTTAGAGTACATCCTCAAAATTGATGTTTGCACATTTCATCCTCAATGGCCACACTTCAATAGCTCTGTAGTCACATGTGTCACATGGCTACCATGTTGGTGCAGCAGTCAGCTCAGTGCTCAGGACCCTAATTCCCTGATGAAAAATAAAACCAGGTTTTTATGCAAATTAGGAAGGAATAGATCAGTGAATATTTCTAATCCATGGAACAAATCCCAAGATCATCACTGTTCATATACACTACTACTCCATTTTTCTCAATGCTGTGTAATCTAACAGTGACATTTTTTGAAAAAAAAACTGGGTTTAAATAATGTACAATACTTTTGTTACTTTTTAAAAATATACATTATTAATATAATTACATTCCATTAAATTTATTTTTAAAAGTGATTTTAATAATTGTTTAATATCCTGTGTGGGATTTTTCTTACCTTTTTTAAAAAAGAATCTGGCTGTTAGCATCTGGTATAATTTTTCATACTTATCAACGTTTGATGAAATCCTGTTAAAAAATATTTGTTCTCTTATCTAATTAGTCACACATGTATATAATGTCTTCCATATATAGCAAAATCATTCCTCAGAAATCTGATAAGAACGGTATCTGAGAGAAGAGCTCCATTACCACTCTGCCCAGTCCAACTGCAATTTGTATTTTGTACTTGCATTTCCCTCCATTTTTCTTTAATTGCAAGTAAGAAACAGAGAGAGAGGGAGAGAGAGATGGGAGAGAGAGAAAAGAGAACCAGAAAAGGGCATTTATATTTATTGTGTGGTTCTTTTTTAAAAAGCTTAAGCAAATTCTTCATCATTTATTTTTTATGACAAATGTTGCAAATATTACCCTGTTTTAAGAAATGTGTTAAGAGAAATTTTGATATTTGCTATTTTGGAGTTATATGCATTAATTTTTTATTTCTTCTAAAAAATGAATGCCTACCCCTTCATTTTCATATTTACAAACAGTTTTTTCTCCCTTAAATTAAATATTCATCTGTTTCATTCCCGCTATTTTATAGTGATTTTTTTCTGTATTTAATGTCTCAACTCATATGGGTTTTAATTTTTGAGAAACTCTAGAAATGAAATATATGTTTATCTTATTTGTCACTAGATTCCACAAGGTACTTAAAATGTAGTTAATTGCAGAAGCTCTTAGTTGCTTAAAATTAGCCATTTTTTACCTTTAAAACAATCATTCTACTTTCTTATGTTTTAAGCTAGATTTTTGAAGAAAATCGGTGTGAATTTTTCCTGAATTTAGCCTAGATGATGTGAGAGAGTAGTTTGGAATTAACGTACTGTCTCCTTTCCTTCTAAGTGATCTATTGAGTGGGAGAATTGGAGGGAAGAGAGGAACAGGAATGAAAGATAAATGCAACCTTGTGTTTTCTTTCTTTGTGTGTGTGTGCAAAAAGTATTTCATGTCTCCATTATTGTGGGGGTCTTTTCCTTTCCTTTTTTTCCTTTCTTTCTTTTTCTTTCTTTCTTTCTTTCTTTCTTTCTTTCTTTCTTTCTTTCTTTCTTTCTTTCTTTTTTTGTTCTGGAAATTGAACGAAGTACCTCACACTTTCCAAGTAAACACTGTGGCTTAGCTATATATGCCTGGTTCATTTTGTTTTGTTTTGTTTTGTTTTGCTCTGCTTTGCTTTGTTTTTTGAGATAGGGTCTCACTATGAAGTTCAGGTTGACCTTGAGCTCACTTTGTAGCCCAGGCTGGTCTTGAATTTACAGCAATTCTACTGCCTCAGCCTCCACCGGAGTGCTAGGATTACAGGCATGCACCACTATCCCTGGCTGCTGAAATGATTTTCTTTATGCTTTGATAGAAAAGCATAACCAGGTCTAAACAGGATTAAATACTTCCAGGTTTTCCAGGTTTGGTTAATCCAGAACCAGAATTACATCCTGGAGTAACTGATGGAACCCTGATGTCCTCCCTCAGAGCTGGGATTTCTCATGCTCCCAATCCGCATGCTTCTCACAACACCATTCTCTCTCTCTCTCTCCCTCCCTGCTTCTGTGAAGGTTTCAAGCATCATTTGTTCAGAAAAATCTAAAGCACTCTGCTAAATTTCCCTTCTGTTGCTTCCCTTGCACCCAGGTCCTTTCCATAAAGAGAGTCACAGCCCATTCCTCAGTTCAATTTCATTGTAAATAAGTGGATCGAGAAGAAATGCTTAAAATTTGTCATTTAGGTCTCTCTCCTTCCATTTCAAACACTGTTTCTTTTTATATTTCCTTTTCAATTAATATACGTATGCAAAAATCTGTGAGGTAAGTGCCTGCTCCGCAGTGCTATGTTGTTAACTGAAGCATATCCCTCACACAATAACTGTGCTGTTAGTGCATGACTATTTAGCATCGTTGCATGTTGGAAAATAATGCAGTGGGTGTGCTGAGCATAAATCCATCACCAGCTTTGCAAGTGTTCCTTTCACACCATGGAAAGGGCCAACACATTTGAGTAATATTTCACTTACAGACAGCAATATCTTCAGTATAAAGGAGAATACAATTAATAGATAAAATGCTTTGTTTGCACACTGGGAAGGCATGAATGTTCTCTGTCGGTAGCCATGCATTCTGCACATATTTTCAGTGAAGTCGTGTAACCCTTCACTGAAAAACCCAGTTGATGGAGTAATATCTGATTTTATTGAGACTACAGTGATGAAAAAGCCATTCTTTCTCGGTGCCATCCCTGGGGTTATTCCGCACAGCTCTTCCAATAATTGTGTACAGCAGCAACAAGCCAGTGGCTGTGTGGGATAATTGGCTCCTCCTCACTGCATTGGTGGTTAGTCAATCTGAGAATAACTGAGATCGAACGAAGGCCACAGTGAATGCAAGACTGAGGCCCATATTGATCCAGTAGGAATGGGATGGACCTGTCAGGTCCAGGAAGAATGCAATCATGTTCCCAGTGAGAGAATTCTTTCCGCAGGAAAGGGAAATAATTATTCTCCCCAGTGAAACACATGAAACAAAAGTACACATACTCACGAAAGATTCTAATACAACCTTAAGCATGGAAAACAAGGAGTGTTTTTAAAAATCATATCTTTTCTTTATTTCTTCCTTCCTTCCTTTCCTTCCTTCCTTCCTTCCTTCCTTCCTTATTTCCTTCCTCTTTCTGTCTCTCACTCTCGCTCTCTTGCTCTCACTCTCTTTCTTTCATTTGTACTTCTTAGTTATGGAAACAGTACGTTGAATTTCCCCATGTTTTTTTGAGTTCCATTAGTCTATCAGGGCATTTCTTAAAAAAATCAGCATATTAACATTTTAAAGTTTGGTTTAATAGCTTTCAGTTAAAAACAGTGAAAGCAGCCCAGTTGGTATATATGAAACAGGCAACACTTGCATTGGAAAACTCCAAAACATACAAACCAGAACTGGCTGTAACCAAACAAGTATGGAAAGTGGTGCACAAAATGTCCGTGACCTGAAGTAGCAGTGTTACACAAACAGTGCCTGAGGTGTCTCAGCAACTACATGCATAGTGCAATGAAATTAGATATCAGTGCTAAAGACTTACCAGATGGATATTCAATCAGTATTTTGGTGTAAAATTCTCTACATGGAAATTTGAAGAAATAACTATATTTAACTTATCAAACTAACACCTTTGTTTTCTAATACTCTGCCCTAACATAGATACTCAGTACTAAAAAGACTAAAGAAATATATATGTTCCATAAATTTACAGAGCACCTTAAAAAAAGCCCTAAGGATAACCAAAAAATACAAGCTGAGAGCGAGCAGAAGGCAGATTATGAGAAAATGTACAAAAGAATAATTACTTTAAATGGCTTCATCTCAAGATTTGAGATAGGATCACTTCTTGGCCTTTTGGCTAACATCAAATGTTGAATCTGTTCTTATCAGATCTGAGATAGGAAAGTGCTTTTGTAATAAGGAGGAAAAATTTTGAGTAAATCATTGTCTTCTTGCAGAGTGCTACAAATTATTTGCAACATAGTGATGACTTTGCTCTCCAGATCAAAATTTTCAGACATTATGCTTCTTGTTGCACTAAATCCTGGCATTTTTTCTTTAATTTTTAAAGTCCATTTTTCATAAACTTTTACATTAGGTGGGTAAACATGGATTCCTCCTCTGTAAGGTGGAATTTACTGATACCTATCTGTTCTTTAGTGCACACTGTGTATGCTGTTGTTATTCTGCTAGACATCATTTTCCTAGCAATGGTCCCTCTTCTCCCTCAAGATGCCCAACTTTGGAGGGCCATTCAATGTCTAATATCCTCTGCCGCTACTTTAAGCCTCAGTGATTCCTTGTATCTCCTCTGAAGTCTCCAACTAGAATACCAGCTTTCCTTATCATGGGAGATGTTTTCAGTTTGAAAGAGACAAGATGGCAGGGCTGAGAAATAACCAACTCAGAATGTTTAAATAGAGGCACGATAAAAGATCTGAGAACAGGCTTAATATAGATACCGTATTATGAGAACTACATAATACTTGGAACCAGAAAAGAATTTTGGAGATCTTCAGAGTTTGGAGTTGGAAGAGTAGATTAGAAGAAAAGGATACATTTAATGCTTTGGGTATCCCGTGCTTAGAGTTTTATGATTGGAAGAAGCTGTTCTGCTCATACATCTTACATTTTACTATTAGAATTAGCCATGATGCTGATAGATGTGAGGATTTAGCCACTTACATTGACTATAGACATGAGTGTATAGATTAAGAATGAGATTTATTTAATCAAACACAAAAAGAATATTGGTAGAGACGAACAACTATAAGGATGGAGGTCGCAGATGGGATAGTCTAGGGATGAGTACTTCTGTGACATTGATGGCCTCAAGTAATAATTTCTTCCATATTAATATATGCATACATATGCATGTATTAATAGATATATATGCATCTTTATGTGTACATATGTGTGTCTGAGTTTAAACATTGCCATTTGAAAGAAGTTATATCTAACTTTTTTTATTTTAAAAAGAAATAAAACAGAGAAATCAAGAAGCAAGCAATTAAAAAACAACTGACATGTTTTCCCCCCAAAATAAATGAAAACAGTCATGCATCTCAAAGCCAAAATGTACGCTTTCACCAGAAATTACAGTCTGGAGAAATTTGTGTCTGACATCGTGCGCTTGACAGTATTTTCCAATGAGATCAGCAATGATATTAATGAAGCATTTTTGGTATCGTATGATGAAGTATGGCAACATTGGAAGATAAGAGTATATTATGAATGTTCAAAATAACAGAATATCTACCATGTTATCAAAATCATTCAAGAGTTAAAGGTCCACTCAAAAAGTAATGCAGAACAATGAATTTTAATGTAAGGACACAAAGTTCTTTCACAAGATTTCAGATTTCACTTTGCTGTTAAATTTTAAGTAATAATATTTGCTACTTTTGATGTGGTATCAGAGAGTATTGACATTAATCTGAAAAGGCTACTAAAATGATCTTTCTCAAATGGAAAAATTATTTTAATTTCTCAGATGAGGAGAGTCCTGATAATTATCTAGTACAGCAACACAAATGTGTAGGTTAAGGCATCTGTACAGGGTAAGTGCTACAGAATTCAGATACAATTAGCTGAGCTCTAACAAAAAAAAACTAATGAGAATAGAGTCAATGTAAGATATTTACTGAAAAAAAAAAAGAATGTTGGATTCCTCCCAGCCCAAAAGATGAGCAGATCTAAGTATTGAAACAAACACACAAAATTTTCTAAATAAAGTCCTCTGTGAAGCTCCCGCAGAAGGCCGCAGATCTATGATGGATAGGGTGCAAAGGTCCAGCTATTTCAGTTGTAGCTCTGGTGCTGAAAGAATGACCTCCAGGATGCCTGTCATCATGAGACAAAGGTGTGTCTCCAGGTGCTTAGGGTCATAGAAATGTTCAGAGCAGGGTTCAAGTGCATAGTCAGAATATAATTGCTGGAGAGTAATTTGTCCTTATGCAAAGAAATGTGGTGTGTTAATATCTATAGTAAGTTTCTTTTCATTCTGGGAGGTATCAACCTCAATACATTTAGTATAGATTGAGTATACCTTTTCCAAAATAGTTGGGACAAGAAATATTTTGATTTTTTTTCCAAATATTGTGTTATTTTGGTATACCTATTGAGGTACCCTGA
Organism: Dasyprocta punctata; assembly: GCA_004363535.1. Classification (NCBI taxonomy): domain Eukaryota; kingdom Metazoa; phylum Chordata; class Mammalia; order Rodentia; family Dasyproctidae; genus Dasyprocta; species Dasyprocta punctata. Next base: position 96,227 of record RJWM01003388.1, read on the forward strand.
GACCCAAACCTACACACAAATTTACTTTGTGTTTCATACACATAGCTTGAAGATAATTTTGCATGGTGTGTGTGTGTGTGTGTCTGTGTGTGTGTGTGTGTGTGTGTGTCTGTGTGTGTTACTAGGGATTGAACCCAGGGTCTTTTCAATAAACTATAGCCCCATTTACCTTCAAAACTCTTAGAGGCTGATGTGCAGGAGACCAGAGAAAGGAAAATTATTGTGTGGGATAAATTTCACTAACACTAACAGAATCACTGGTCTCTACTGGCTCAGTGGAATTTTTTTCTTTTCATGTAGCTTTAACAAGGAACCTATCCAATGAAACTTGCTTTCATCTCGTTCTAAGGATTTTGTGGAAATATGACATTCCGTTGCTATTAAACAGATTCATCACTCTCACTGCTACAGATTTATTCAAATGTTGCTTTTCTATAAAATGTTGCACTGTTGCCCACATTCGAAGTGACAAATTCCTCCACCCTTTTCTCTTCTTCTGCAGAGGAAATTCCCTCCATAACTTCTTGCTGTTGGGAGAAGAATACTCACAATTCTGGAAAGAGAGAGACAGAGCCAGAGACAGAGACAAAAGAGCCACTTGGTTCAGTTGTGATCATGTGATGTGATGTTTGGCTTCATGTACTAGACATCACTCCATTTATCAAGTTAAAACTTATTAGGCATAGTGGTGCACACCTGTAATCTCACCACTTAAGAGACTGAGCCAGAAGGATCACTGTGAGTTGGAAGCCAGCCTGGGCTACATTAGCGAGTTCAATGCCAACCTGCACTATATAATGAGATCCTGTCTCAAACAAACCAACAAATAAACAAACAAAAACTTATTATAAATGTTTGCTTATCTTGCAGAACACTTGCAGAACATGTTACTTGCAGTCCAAGGTTTTACTAGATTTTCTTTTCTGTGAAAGATAGTGTTTATAAATGAACATTTATACTTACCAACCAGAACATTCTGTTTTATAGTGTTTGCCATTCTATCATCAACTACCTTATTTACTTTTTAATGCATAAAAATGATAGCATTTTGCTCTTTGTAGCATTAGAAATATACTTTCTACATCATCAGCTCTTTAGTGCAAAGATACTTTCATCTGCAACACTTTATAGTCAATGAGATAGCCAAGCCAATTTTAATATTCCAACTCTGCTCCAAATACCATTTTTCATTCATCCTATACATGTTTTAGAGAAAAGTCCTACATTTATCCCTCAGGATGCCTTGATTTATCTAAGCAAATGGGAATTTAATATCCTTGGCCACCACAGTAGGTTCAAGTTGATAGTTAACGAAGTCTTTAGGACTTTTGTGTTATGCAAAGGAAGGAGACACCTCAGCGATAATTCAAGGTGTCCTGTGCATTTTTGTTGCTCCTACTTACTAACTACTTGTAAATAAAATATAAAAATTATACATTATATCCATGTATATTTCATATAAATTATAGAGATAAGTCTACACATATATATTTGATGTTATCTATCTATCTATCTATCTATTATAGATTCCCTCTAAGGATAATAAGATTTCTCCATTAAAATGACTGCTAATGGAAGCAGCAAAACCCAGAATACTTTCAGAGATTTTCATATTTTAGGGCATCTACTACAGTTATGTAGTGTTTTTCTTAAAGACTAGCAGACTAATACAGGACTCTCTGCTTAGAAAAATTGTTTAGGTGATGGCATATAAACATGAAGTCTGAGGAGACTTCAGAGGTCCCATTAAGCTAAGTAGATACAAATCAGAGTTCAGGGCTGTGGAAGTCTGTGAAGGGAAACAGGGAATATGGAGCTGTGGAGAGGGGTTGTGTCAGCCAGGGTTTTACAAGAGAAAACAGATATAACATGAGATATGCAAATGTATAAGAAATTATATAATTGCCATATGATGGTCAGCCAAAGAGTCAAATGAGGAAGCATGCAGAGATGTCTGCACGCTGGAGGTTGAAGGATTCAGCCCAAGGTCTGGAGTTCACCCCACTGTTCTGTGCAAGTCTGCACCACCAGGCTGATGGGTCCACAACAGAAAGCCAAAGGGTCTGTGCTGGAAGGCTGAAGAATCTATGCTGGAAGACTGAAGGATCCAAGGCAGAAGCCAAAGAGTCTGCACTAGAAGCCAAGGGACAGCATCCAAGTCGAAGGCAAAGACTGGAGCTCCTCCAAAGAGCAGAACTCTTTTGTCCTTCCTCCTTCCCTTTTATACCTTCAAGATGATGAGCCACCTTAGGGTGGGTCTTCTACACCCCAGGGTGTAGAATTGCTAAGCTGATTTAGTTAAGCTTCTAAATGTCTCAAGCTGATACAATCAATTAACCAATACAGGAGTCTATGGAGCAGCATTCCTTCGTACGTGACTATGAGTTACATTAATTATCAAAGTCTAACATATCAGGTACTACAGGGGTGCAAATCAAAATGAGGCACACAGTAATAAGATATGCTGGAATGTGAAGCCTGAGCTGTGATCCTGTTACAATGAGTGCTTAGGGCACTGAATTGAAATCCAAGAAAGGCAAGCTTTAAAAGTATGGATTAAAAAAAAAAAACAATAAAACATAGTATAGCTGTATCAAGAATGTCTACAAGTAATTTAATTTTTGCCAGATGAAAAATAAACAGAATGTAAGACATAATAATCCAAACTCCCTATTCATTAGCACCAACAACTTCCAATACAAAGTTTAAAAAATTGCTTGGAATTTAAGAAAGTGGAAATATATATCCACTAATCAAGAAAAAATATTTAAGAAAAACAGATAATCTAGACTTGGGAATTAATAGGCACACACTGGAGGTGTATAGCAGTGATCAAGTGGAATAACATAATAACAGAAGTGTTTATTTATCAAAGAAGCATAACAATCACAAAAATTCATGCAACAAACAATATCTGTCTAAATATACTTAGGAAAATAGAAGTCATAAAACATGAAATAGACAAATCCACAATCATCAAAGAAAATGTCAAGACATTCCTTCAGAAACTTATACAAAATGAAATTTACAGACAAAGCAATCAGTAAGGATATATATTAGTTACATTCCCATTCCTGGAATCCAATATTCAACACCTGAAATTTAATTAGGCTCATGATTGCAAGAAATTCAGTCAATGTTTTGAAGGAACAAAAGCACTTCATTCATGGCAGTAGGAAAGAGCAGAGGAGCATTACCAGAGAGCAAGTGGCTAAGGATTATAGATATCATATTTCCCTGAAAATAAGATCTAACCAGAAAGTAAATTCTAGTATGATTTTCCTGGATGTTTATAAGGTAAGTCCTACCCCAAAAATAAGGTCTAATTAAGATTGTCAGCCAGATGGATACATTCAGTACATCTATTGCAGCACATGATGGATATATAGAATTATTAATTTTAATATATAATCTTAATGACATCAATAAATGGAATAAATGATAATAAATAATAAATTATACCTAAGCATTTGTAATAACCAAGTGGGCACCTTTGGACAAGAAGTAAATGACTATGAAAATAGAAGTCCTATGATTCACCTAAATAGTTGTAGATTGATGCCTGTGTACATAGATGAATTGGTTTATGTAGACCATAATTCTTAACTGTCATCATGTTTTTGCCCCTCCTCTCCTGTAAGACTTCAGTTAAAACATTTAATTTTTTTTTTTTTGGTACCAGGGATTGAACTCACAACCTCACGCCTGACAGGCAGGTGCTTAGGTCACTGAGCTAAATCCCCAGCCAGACTTCAGTTAAAACTTGATTTAATGAAAGCTTCATGAAAAAAAGCTTGTGACTTGGGTGAGGAATTTCTGGAATTCATGGAATAAAATCCTGATTCATAGAATAAAATCACTGACAGTTGAGTTGGCAGTGTACTATGAACAGACTGCATAAACAAGAAGTACTCATTTAAGGAGAGCTATGTTGCTGGACATGGGAGATTGGAGCCACTTGTTCTACAGGAAATAGAATTATAAGAAATTTATGCTAAAATTCAGGGTTTGGAGAGTTATGATAATGTTCCAGAAGAATATGGTATGACTGTATTGAATAAATGTAAGTGTTCATACTCAAATAAATGGAGATTGTGTGCAGTAATAAGTTATTTTTTGTACATAAGTGAGTGGACAAATGCAGATTGTTGTACATAAATAAATGTAGATTGTTAAAGATGAAAAACTAAGACATTCCCTGAAAATCAGCACAACTGAATCCTTTGGAACAAAAATTAATATAAGATCTGCTCTTATTTTGGGGAAAATATGGTAGTACCCAGAGTCACACATTCAAATCCCACCCAGACACAGTCAGAAGTGCACTTTACTAATCTATCATGCTTTACTTTTTTTTCTCTTTACAATACTGAGGTTGAAAGCAAAACATTCATACAAAAATGTTTCTTATTCCAGTCAAATTGACATATCACAATTAATGTTCACCAACCATCCTTGTCAGTTAGAACCCTAAATATATCTCTTTGAAGTAATTTAATCTCCAAAAATACAATATTAAGTTAATAATTCCACCTACATGATATGACTATATTGCTTACCACCAAAAATGCAATGATATTTTTCTAAAATCCCAGCAGTTTCAGCATATGTTGCAAAAGTCCAAGTCAAAGTCGATTTTGAGGCTCAATCAAAACTCTTAGCCATGCACCTCTGTAAAAATAAAAAGACAATTATACAATCCCAAGGTACAATTGGCATAGGGTGAACATTTCCATTTCAAACCTGAAGGAATGGAAGAACACAAAAGATTTGAACTAAAGCAAGACCTAAACCCAGGAAGCAAACCACAAATCCTGTAGCTCAATATCCAGGATGCGGAGTATGACAGTGAGATGTGACTTCTAGAAGACTGGAGAAACTCACATGGCCACTGTCCTGAGCTGGTTCAACTCATAACCTGAAACTTTCCCCAGCAAATGTTCCATATTTCTGACATCTCCACACTTCTGAGACTTCCACTGCACTTTTGCCATCCTTCCTTGTGCTTCATGCACTGCTTTTTCAGGGGCTAATTGCATGGGCTCCCCGTCCTCCCTCTGAAATCTGGGCGGAAGCCTCCCTGACTACCCAACTCTTCTATTCTGCATGTTTGTAAAAGCAAAACCATATGGATGGTGCCAAGATCTGCTACCAGTTTGAGCAGAAACCTGATCCCCTTACCTCATTACTGCAGTAGCATCTGAGCACCTGAGTGACTGAGAATGTGAAGGGAATTCTGGGGAACCAGTTTACTAAGAGACTGCTCAAGTTAATTTTCTGGGGTCATCATTCTCAAATGATAAGTTTACGTTTTTACACCCTTTGGTTTGCCATGTTTGGGTTTTCTGACTTATATATTTTTCTTCTTGTCCCTGTACAAAGTACGTGGTTTATCTGCAATGACCCAAATCTATTCAGCAACAACTCAATGTATGGTTTCAAATTTATACATGATTCCTTTAAGCCAAAATTAGGGTTCATAAAATTTTCTACTCTGCTTTTGCCTCTGATTAAAAGTACACAGCTTTACCCCCATCACAACCTGAATATCGAGCTGCCTTGAAATTCCCCTCAAGATTATTTAGTCTGTTCTCCTTTATATCAGACTCCTACAGAATCTCAGGATGTGGACAAAATGAAGAAAGTTGTTTTTTCAGAGTGTAACACATATGTTTTGAAGTCCACCTACCAGGCTATTTCTAACTGAAATGCCCTGAGCCTAGCCTTTACCATCTGCATTTTTATCAGTATCCCGATCTTTTAACCTTCAATCATTTAGCTCTGCTAAAACTATTTTAAGTCTACTTTTGCCCATCTCTCCAAATCCTTCCAAATTTGACCAGCAAATCAATTCCAAAGTCTTCTAAGTCACACGGTCAGTTATAGTCATGGCAAAAATTCCACTTCTTTGGTACCACTTTTTGGTATTAATGACTTTCCTAGTGTTCTTATCTGGGACTGCTTCATGACTACAATGAATTGATGTGATTTTCTCTACCATTTTCTCTCATTATGGTATTTACCTTGCAGCTACATGACCACGGACTAAATCCCTTAATCTCTGAGCCAAATTAAACCTCTTCTTCTTTAAATTGTGGGTGTTGGGTATTGTGTTCCAGTAACAGAAATGCTGTCTAACATAGGATGTGAGTGATAGTGATAGTAAAATAATACTTTGAACCAAATTGACCTAACCAAATGTTACATCCAATTATATTTCAATAAACATTTGCTTCACTGTGATATATGTACCATGGTATATTGGAACTAAAGTAGGTCTCATAATTTTCAAATAGTATAAACTTTCACAGCATGTTTCTGAATCATAAAGTATTAAAATACAAGTTACCATAAATAAGATAGCTGTAAAACTACAAGTACTGGGAAATTCTACAACAATTTTAAATAACTCATAGGTGGAACAAGAAATCACAGGGTATTAAAATATTTCACACTGAATGTTAAAGGAAAGATGACATCAAAAATTGTGGGATGCAAATACACTATGTTTAGAGAAAAGCACGTGTATTTAAATCTTGAGGAAAGTGTATATAAATCATATACATTTTCACTTCTGGAAACCAAGTAAAAGAGAACAATTTAACATGAAGTATGTAGAGGGAAAAACAGTAAAAAGCACAGGCAATTAAATAGAAGCCAGAAAAGCAATACCGAAAAACTGATAAATCATTTTTTAATCCAGAATTTCATATCCAGAGGTAACAGATCACACACTACTATAAAGTACTGAAAGAAATACTAAAAAAGTTCTTTGAAATAACTGTTAAAAGGAATAACACTGCCAGGCATGGCAAGGCACACCTAAAATTTCAGTTACATGGGAGACTAACGCAGTAGAGTTGACAGCTTGAAACCAGCCTGGGAAAGTTAGTGAGATGTGTCTCAAAATAAAATAAAAACAGCTAAAAGGGTAGCTCAGTAATAAAGCACAACTGATTTGATTTTCAGTATCACAAAAGGGAGGAAACATAAAATCAACAACAAAGTAGTACTAAGCCATAGGGCTTACATAAAAATTTTTGAAAAGACAGATTTAAAGAGATATACTCCTTATTTTACAGTCCTTACAGAATTATGAAGGACTACTGAGGACAATTACATAAAGCTAAATATGAATAACTAAACAAAATGATTAATCTTTTTTAAAAACCTACTGTTTTTATGAGTATAGGAGCACTATATTTTTTAAGAATTTGAACTGAAATTACCAAAATGTTGCTGTGAAAGAAAATTACAAATCCAAACTGTAGAAAACAGTTCCTGCAAATATTTAAGAAAGATATGAGATCAAAAATCCCCTAATACTTGCACAAAAGAAAGAAGATTAAATTGTTTGCCAATAAGGTCAAAATAACTTCAATACCAAAACCTGACAAGGACATCATATGAAAAGGTAAATTACAAGCAATTATTTCTCTACTTTTATATTTTTATATGTTATCATAGAAAGTTTATATTGCTTGCTTAAAAGGCCCATGTATTATATCTCTTGCAAGAGACTTTAGGATTCTAAATTTGAAATTGTCCTGTACAAATTCAAATTTGGTGCTGGTGAAAGTTAACACATTGATAAATGAATTTTATGGAAGTTAGTATCTGTTATATTAAACTCGAGATATAACCCAAACATAAGACATTAGGTAGTGAATTTTCTGAGAAAATAGCTTAATTAATTATTCAGTTCCTAATGGGAGATATTATCAAGTAGATGGCAATGATATGTTGCTGTGGGTAGTACTGTACCAGCCAGATGGCATTCATGTCACTGTGTGTATATGTAAGTTTATCTGTTTGCCTGTCTATCTATCTATCTATCTATCTATCTATCTAGTTATCTATCTTCGTGTGCGTGCATATTTGTGAGTTCTCCTATTACTGAGACATAGTACCTGACACTCACCATTTAAAAGAGTGAATGTGTAGCTTGGCTCACAGTTTCAAAGTATTCAGTCCATAATCACCTGGTTTCAAGGCAAGAACATCACAATGGAAGTTATATATATATATATATATATATATATATATATATATATATATATATATACTTTTCACCACAGTACATTCTCTCTTTCAGGTTGCCCTTCCTTTTTTCTTAGTAAAATAACTCAGAGCATTTTGTTTCTTTGCTTATTGGCCTTTTGGACTGTCTCTAACTGGAGCAGTCTCCAGATACTTTTGAGGTCAAACTTTTAACATTTATAGCACCCACAGATATGAGAAATTTTTGCAGATATTGTTTTTGTCTCTCTATGTGTTGCGATGTAATTTCCTTAAGAGAAATGGATTATTTTAAAAATTAGTTCATCATTGGTCATTCAAGAGATGCAAATTAAACAATGCAGAGATTTCATCTCACTCCAGAAAGAATGGCAATTATCAAGAAATCAACAAATAACAAGTGCTGGTGGAGATGTGGAGGACAAGGAACACTTTTCCACTGTGGGAAGGGAATGTAGACTGGTACAATCACTGTGGAAAACAGTGTTAAGATTAAACAAAGAGTAAAACTAGAGTTTCCATTTGACCCAGTTATTCCCCTTCTTGGTATCTTCCAGAAAGCACTAGAAACATCATACCACAATGAAAGATGCATACCCATGTATATAGCAGCACAGTTTGTAATAGCTAAATCTTGGAAACAGCTCATATGCCCATCAAATGATGAATGGATAAAGAAGAAGTGGGTTTTTTTTTATACAAAGGATTACTAATCAGTCATAAACAAGGATGAACTTAAGACATTTTTAGGTAAATGAATGGACATTGCGACCATACTCTTAAGTGAAATAAATCGAGTGCACATGTGTAAATATTGCAGTATTTCTCTGGTGTGAGAAACCAAAAGTGTAAATAAGGGTCAGAAGTTATATTACATATTACAAAATAGGAAGAAAATTGTCAACTAGGAAGGGGAACTATGGAAAGGTGAGGGGGAAAGGGCAGAAGGGAAAAGAACAAAAAGAGGAAAGTGAAAACAAAGGTTTTGTAAATGAGAGGGAAGAAAGATTGAAGGGAGGATAAAGGAATGGGGGGAGAGGAACTGAGATAAATCAGGTACAGATACAGATCCCTATGATGAAAGTGAACATTATGTATATTTAAAATTTACCACTGAACTTACTTAATGAAAAAAATACTATATATCAAGTTTGTTGGATACTGTCTTCTAAATCAAAGTACAATACTTTGAAATGAGTGAATTAATTAATGTAAGGAAAGCTTTTAAGTACTATGAACATAAAGTTGGAAAAGAATTAGAAAGTTCATACTATACATATAACTGTATGCATGTATAAGTGTGCAAGATAGATAACTATACTAATTCTGTTTGTTCATCAAAAAGAATAGTTTGTGTTGTCATTATTTGATTGATCATTTTTTATGCCTAGATCTTGTAACTTGAACAACTACTTCTAAGATAACAAAATGCAATATGTTAACTAGTGTTGATTTCTTACTGTTTTTTTTGAAATTCTGTATTATGTCTACGCTTTTTTATGTTTTGCTTTTTAAAATTAAAAAAAGAAAAAGAATGAAAGAAAATTCATACTATAATATTTGAATCTTGACATGGTGGCACATGCCTGTAATCCCAGCACTGGGGAGGCTGAGGCAGGAGGATCACTGGGAGTCCAAAACCAATCTGGACTACAACATGAGCTCGAGGCCAGGCTCAAACTGTACAGTGAGACCCCATCTCAAAAAAAAAATCCAGTACTATCTCAGCAGTACTGTTGGAAAATATAATATTTGAAAATCTTTCCTCCAAAACTTTTTGCTGTGCATGTATCTCGGAGGTAGATCACTTGTCTAGCATGTGTGAAGTCCTGGGGCCAATCCCTAGGACTGCAAAAATAGAGCTAGAGATATGTTTTATCATTGTCTCCAAGAATAACAGAGGTCTTCATTTTTTAAAGAACCCAAGCTGGAGTGGAGGTCACAGTATTGGTTGCAGTATAGGTAAGAAACAATAAGAAGTAATGTACAGAAATGGAAAATTTAGGTCAGTACTGAGAAAGAGTTACATCCAGTTACAAGATTGGGAAAATAATGAAAGTTGGATCACAGGAAGATATACAAGCAAAAGCACCATAATTTTCTCAGAGATAGCAATGAACAAAGTATGATTAAATCTAATAGCCAATGGAATTTTATTGAAATAACTAAATCCTTTTCCCTCAACCCTTTAGACTACTGTATTATGCAATGACAGTTTCTTAAGATGAAAAAAGATCAATCCTACAAATTTTCTAAAAAATCAATTATCCAATGGGAAAGAGATGGATTACCATTGATTGCATCCTGCCGGTGTTAGAGATGATGAATGGTCGTAGTCATGGCATTGATCTTTGGGAACAGACATACACTGGTCTTGCATGGCTTATTATGGGGTCACCCACTCACAGGATGCATGCATATATAGCAAATTTCACATTATACATTCTATCACAGCCTTTCAGCTATTCTTTTGTTCATATGACTTTGCCTGTGTCACTAAATTTGAGCATTGCTACTAACTTTAAAAATTCAGATCAAATGAATAGACTATGGCAAGAGAATAAGAAAGCAGCCACATAAACGATCTGCTGACAGTGACTAGTTTGTTGCGAAGTGAACAGGCTGAGAGCTTATCTTGCTGCTCAGACAAATCCTTCACATTTTCAAATAACCAGGGAACATGTGAAATATTACAGGTTTATTCCAACCTGCAGCATCAGATGATAAATATTTGCAGTTCAGTTTCAATTTATATATGGTACGAAATACTACATATATATTCCTTTCAATGATGACTTGCTTGTAAGTTAAAAGTACAGTATTGTGATTTTGAGGCTATATTTAATGAAATTTGTTTTAATTGTACATTGTTCCTTGAAAGGCATCTGGAGGTCAGCTTCATCTACTGTTCTGGGAATCACAGGAAAAATAATTCAGGACTGATTGTGAGAGCCATGTGAGAGCCTGCACTGCATCTGCTGCCATTCACTGTACTTACTGAGTGCAGCAGTTAAGCTTTACATCCATTTGTCCCTCTCTGGCTGACTGCAGAATGAAACTGCCAAAATGCTCTTTGGAAAGATGCTTGCTGGAATAACCAAATGCCTGGTGATGCCAGTCACACAGGTTAAATATAACTGTTTACACAGAGTAAGCAGGATAGATAGGTGGTATATATATATATATATATTTGTTGTTGTTGCAAATTAATTTAAATCAATTTGTCAATTCGGCCTGTATCAGAGATTGTGTGTGTTTTGTTTTGTCTTGTTTTGCTTTGTAGATGTTGGTAAACTCTCCAGGGTTAGAACAAAGAGGGGAGTATATCTTACATAAAAAGTGTATCACTGAACATCTTACCAAGTGTGGTAGCATCTATTGGCAAAGAGGTACAAAAAAGCCATGGAGACTGTTTTGTGGTGGGGCATAGAGTTGGCTGTAGGTATAGGTAACTGCTTCTCCAGTGAAAGGACATTCCTCAAACAGATCACTCATGACTAAGAACAAGAGCTGGCCCCGTGGCATGAAGAAATGGGAACCATTAATGCATTTGATTAATATGTTCTGATATAATATATTTAATGATTAGTGATTTTAATCTAAATTACCCAATAGACAAAAGAGATCCAAATTGAGAATTTCTGTTGAGGGGAATAGTTAAGCAGTATAGCCAGAGTTACCATCTAGCTTGTCAAAAGACAAAATAGAAGAGACATAAAGAGCAAATAGGGATAAGTTCAAATCCTTCCTCAGACTATAAGATTCATTGTTTTAAAATATTTCAAAACATATGGTCATGGGTTTCATTTATATTACTAGTTTATTTTGTTGAAAAGAAGTAATTGTGTTATTATCTGTTTCTTCTTTTAAGAATCTTCTTGGTTTGTGTCTTATATTCCGAGCAACTAATATGAAGATAATTATAGTGGAATAACTATTTTTACTCTTTTATTCTCTGATCAATTTATTTCATAAAATAAAAACAATTTGAAGGTGTATATGAAAGTATAAAGAAGATGATATGGAATGCATTTACAATTTCTCTGTGTACAACGAAGAGACAACATACCTTTCTTTTTATTGTATTTCAAGGTTTTTCAGCCTTAACATAATTAATCTTTAATTACAACATGAGAAATGTGAGTGTACACAGTGCTTACAGTGTCAGCCTCTATTTGGAACTGGGTTTGGCATTAACTGATGGCCTGATAGTGATAAACAGTCAATACAAATTCTGCACGTTAAACATTGAACCTGCTTTGTGTGCGATACCATATTTTCTACACATAGGAGGAGACATTGCAGTAAAGAAAACCAGCATGAAAATGTGTGAATCACTAAGAAAAATCAAGGCTGGTTCAAGAAACACCAAAAAGGTCAATTTTTTCTTTTCTTTTTCAAATAAGAATTTGGGATGTAACTCCTAATGGTATCATGGTAAACAGAAAGTTATGGACTCAAGGATGCTATGAAGAACATTAGTGTAATTATATAATGGATGACCAAAAAGAAGATTTATTGCCAGGAATGATGGGATACATGTGTTTGAAGCAAGAAGGATACATTGAGGCAAACTAACGGCAATGTGTCTATTACTATAACAAAATTTTCAATCTAAGCATTTACTGTATTTTTATTTTTGGAACCAGTAATCAAGCTCAGGACCTTGAATTTGTAGGTGCCATGCTGCTGACCTATATTTCCAGCCTTTATTTACTGTATTTTCTAATAACCCCTCATTTATCAATCTTTTGCAATATTTTTTGTTAAATAAAATCTTACAGTCTGTCCTCATATACCTTATTTACTAGGTCTGATAACTTGCAACCTCTGGTCTTCCCTAATGTCCAAATGACCTTGAAAAGTAAATGTTTTAAATTGATTCATGACATAGAGTCAGTTTTGACAGAGCAACTAAAAGCACTTATACTCATGAAAATGCACCTTCATGTAAGAGAAACCATGAGATATTGAAGCCATGTGTATGATTTATTTCAGTTAACATTATCATCTCAAGGTGCAACCATTTTCCTATGATGACTCAAATTTATCCTTCTTATGGTAGAGTAGTATTCCATTGTGTATTACACTACATTTTCCCTATCCATTCAAAAATGAAGAGTGATAATAGAAAACAGGAAGACAGATCTTTTTCAAATGGAAAGAGAACCAAGACACAGTGGAAGAGGGGAGGGAGAGGAAGAGAAAGGGACATAAAAAGAACCAGAATTTGTTATGTACCTGAACCAACTTCACAGGGTGAATGTAATCATGTACTGCAAACATGAACTAACATGAATACAAATAAACAGTAAAGAGCACTTTCAGAACCGCTTCAGAACAGTGGCAAGAGCAAAAGAATAAGTGTGTTCCAAGCAATGGGGAATATTTTGAGAGGAATCACAAGCAATGCATCTTCTACTACATAAATTTTTTAAAAAATTAAACATCAAAAAATGCACCAAAGAAGTTTGCCATCTACAAATGTTACATATTGTTCTTATTATTATTAACATGGATTTTTTATATTTGGATTGTTCACAGCTAGTATCAATATTACATATGAAGGTCCAAGAAATTGAGAAAGCATGCATTGAATTAACACATGTGTTTAAGTTGACATGTGGATATTTTGGCAATTTGAGGACAGAAAAACAGGCAATTTATGTTGGCTACTTTATACAATAATCATAGTAAACTAGCAATCTAAGCAAGCAAACCTTGCTTTAGGAAAGGAAAGCAAAGAAAGGCAAACCTTCATGAGATGCAGGTGCTAGTTGAAATCATGCATACTGTCTGCCTTGTTTCTTGGACTTCCTCAGGGATGGGCAGAACACAATACCAGTCTTGTGTTTAGGAATGTGAGAACAGTAGGACTCAAACTTGCCATCAAATAAATGTAATGTAAATTTCAATTAAAAAACTTTGACATATGGTGTAGGAGACATCTAGATTTCTCACTGAAAATAAGAGTTTTTATTGCTTTTATATTTTATAAACAAACATTAACTCTCAAGTATAAGATGACTAAAACTCATCTCCTTATTTTAGGAGATTATGCTGTACTTATTTTTTTTCTTGCCCACAATCATCATTTTGTCATGTTGATATTATCTTGTATTTTTGATGAATGCAAAGGTGACTTGTTACTGAATGGAAACATTGCCTTTTCTTCGATTGAAATCATGGAGTGTAATGTCATCTGCCCTTCTGTGTAGAGAACTCTAGTCCACCTAAACACAGAGTACTTGATAAAGTCCATTGGAAACACACCCTCGATCTTCACAGAGCATATATTTGCCTGGAAACAAAGCCAACATTTTCTTGGTGAAAAGCTCTTCTAAATATTTTAGCATTCATATTGATCAGAGTAATCTTGAGATACTTCCTAAGACTATTTGGAAACCAAGAAAGTATACACAAAAGTTGCATTCTAATTCATACAGAGAGAAGCTTGCTAATGGAGTAGAAGACTGATGAGCTGATGGTCACCTATGCACAGCATCCTTTGCAATGGGTTTATGGGGAGAAGCAGATTAGCAACGTTAGTGCTCCAACCTGCCCTTCTGTTTTAAAATATTGATGCTTGTCCTGTAATCACGCATAGCCCTCTATTGTGGTTAATTGGAGGCATTTGATCCCACTGCTGGCTTCTTTGTGATAAATATTTAATCACACAAGGGAAAGCTCTTTTTTGAGAACACACATCAGTCTAGGACTCTTGAAACAGAAGAAAAGGTGCTGTTACCTAGAAGGAATCTTTGCTCTCCAGTCCAAGGTTGAGAAAGGTCTACCTAATTATCTTACTCAGAAGCAGCAGTCTTCTTGCTGCCTGGCTGGCTGACATTTAGACATTTCTTCCCTCACTTCTTCCTGTCGGTGTGAAATAGAACTGAATACAAAGTGCCAGTCCATTTTGCCAGCAAATATAGCACACCTCACAAAGTTAGGCCATGGCAACGTGGTATGTCGCTTTAACTCTGTCATTTTTCTCTCCAATTAAAAATAATGGATGATATTGGCTTGTCAGCCTGAGTGGTATTTCTGTAGGGAGAGAATTAGTTGGTATCTCCACAGAGCCATTGTCCACTAATTTGAAGTTCAAGATTTGACTGCAATCCATCTCCACATCTCCCCACAACCATCTGTACTTTCCAAGGGGACCCTCTGACATGCACCATTGCAGAGGAAGCCATTTTTTTTTCTGAAAAACTCTTTGTGCAAACTGAGAGTGAAGAGAGATGATCACATCTTTTGATTACTCAACTGTATTTCCTGGAACAAAGCTTTCTGGCTTTGTCAGTAGCTGCTTCATCACTGGAGTGTTAGTGTATTGTAATGGCCAAATTTCTGTCACAATTATATTCAAAGAACAACAAAAAAGAAAATCAAGTATTACTATAGGATAAAGGGTATACAGCTACCACTAGTCTAAGAACACAATATTCTCCATATTTATAGATTTCATTTATATTTGATCCTTTAATTCAGAGAAGGGTGTGCAATGATTTTTTACTCATCTTAGGAAAAATGGACTACCAATCATTAGTGAAATAAATGTTAACAATATAAATATTAGATAAAAAGAGTTGAAAAAGTGGAAGATATTCTTAATTAAATCTTGTAACCAGAAGTAATTTTTAGCAGTTATAGACATTTTGTTCTTCATCAATTACTTCTACTCAGCCATCACAATGTTCTCTTCAAAAGGTAATGCTATTGCTGAGAGAAGTAAATTTCCTCAAAGGAAATTGTATTTTGGGTTGTAATTGCAGCCAATTTTAGTTACTGTTAGAAAATTATTACCATATTCTCATCTCTAAAGATAGAAAAATATAAATAAAAAGAATATAAATGAAATGAAAAATAGAGTAAAAACATTAAAAGGAAAAGAACTTAAATTATTTCAAGACATAATTATTAACCCCAAACTTAGCAACATGTACTCCAATATCTGGAACAAAGCTAAGATAGAACATTCTGAAGAGCATGTCAACTACACTTAGCCAAATACACTGAGGGTTCTCCATTTCATTATCATGCAATGTTTTCCCATTATAATTCTTTAGGCATTTGTTGAGGTATATCCAGATTAACAGCTATAATTTCAAATAGTAAAATTGAAAACAAATTTGTAATAAGAAAAGTGTTATTCTCCACTTCAATTCATTCTTTAGTTTTTTTCTTTTCATACGTTCAACAAATATATTTAATATAGTTAAAAAATTTCAACTACAAGACATTTCTGTGTTGATTTAATTTAGGATTATAATTTAAAGATTTCTTAATTTTCATGGTTACTCACATTTATTTAACTAACATTTTATCTTGTCTAAAAGCTTAATTTATATTTTTAATATCTGTGTGTAGTTTTGCAATGAACATTTGTGCTGGTGTATAACAATTCTTCTAGAGCAAATTCTAGAATTTCAGGTAAAGAGTCTCATAAAAACTAAAAATTTGAATTTTATCTCTAATTTATAAGAGTGATATTCTTGGAAATTAGAGACATACTACCTTAAATACTACTTCTGAGAAAATATTGAAAAAACATGAAATGATGAGATGAAAGCATATTGTTTTTTAAATCTTTCTACTAGTTTCACTAGTTTTAACAAGAAAATATCCTGTGTGAGATAAAATCTAGTAACACTTCAAAGCAAGCAGTGGAGTTCTTCTGTTCACAAGTTCCATATTTACTAAAAACATATCAATTAACCGAAAAATATCCCTAAGGTAGGATGTGAGACAGTAAATCTCTCTGCTTTGATTGTCTAATTTCACAGAATTAACTGAGATCTAGCTAAAAGAAGGTTTTATGAAAAATTTGTTTTCTGATTTCTAGTTTGTTGGTCTTGCCCTATAAATATATTGCTCCACTAGTAGAGAATAAATAAATGAATTGATGAAAGATTCTTAAATTTTAATAGTGTTTAGAAAATCAGGTTGTGGAAGCCATGAATTAAGCTGAATCTTTATTTTTTAATTTTAGATTCAGTTTATTGGTACAATTTAGATACACATGAAAATCATATTCTTTATAGAGAATTTGTACCCCTAAATGAAATATTTGATTCCTCTTTTTTCCCAATCCACTCCCTTCCCTTCAACCCCTATTTCCCTCCCTATTTACAAAGTTTTGTTTCCATATTATACTTTTTTTAAAAAAAATTGTTTATTTTTCCTTTTCACTTCCTTCCTTTCCCTTTTGCCCTCCCTAGTTCTTCTTTCCTTTAGAACAATTTTTTTTCCCATTTCACAATATCTATTGTACGTTTTGGTCCTTGTTTACTCTTTCAGTTTCTCACAGCAGGGAGACAATGTGATGTTTCCATGTGTGTCCTATTTACTTCATTTAAGAG